>OU611751.1:7074702-7229702 GCA_914767535.2 Dunaliella primolecta | reverse complement strand
AAGCGGGAGTGCTCTGGATTCTTGTTCACAAGAATGCTTTTTCTGTGTAGCCAGCACCATCATTGACAAATGCCAGGAGCCTCATGCACTTTGCACTGGTTGTTGCAGGGCTCCTTCTTATTTATGACGCATGTCAAATGACAAGCTTCTCCCTGTGCTTCATGTTCTTAATAATTAGTCTGCCTATGCATCTTTACAGGTTGCAGGTATGAGCACCTGGGCCCTAAATGTTGCCCTACATAAATTGTACTCTGCATTTTGACACAGCATCTAGGCCCTACATTTTCACACATCGCAATTCGAGTACCTGGGCCCTGCCATTTACTTAACATACATTTTGTTCTACTCTTTAAAATGATCACCTGGGCCGTACATTTTCACAGATCGCAACTTCGAGCACCTGGGCCCTACATTTTGCGCTGACCTGGATGGTAAGGGCAAAAATTGATATGTTTTGGCCAGCAACAGAGAGGAATGATTCTGCGTGTGTGTGTGTATGTGTGTAAATGTGTGCGCATGTGTGTGTGTGTGTGTGTGCGCGCGTGCGCTCCTAGTTTGCAGGACTGCCAGCAGCAATTGTGCCAGCATAAACAGACAGGGCGATATTGACCTTCACTCGTTTCCAATCCTTGGCCAAACAATCCGTGTGCGCTCCTCAGCACATGTAAAAAATCGACTCTGTCAATCCCGCCCTGCTTTTGTCATTGAAGGCCTTTGGCAATGCTCAATCATAATACAGCTGAAGCAAGAGGCACACCACAGGCATCAGGTTGACAAAGCAAAGCAGGGAAATCAGTGAGCTGTGCGCCAGTGTAGTGGTTGAACTGACCCTTAAAATGGGGGCACACCAGCCAGTCGAGAGAGCCAGCCCTGGGGCTTCAGAGTGTGGAACTATGATGCCCTGCACCAGTGCTGGAAGATAGCATGGAACCAAGGCAAGAGCCTCCTTCCAAAGCAACAAAAAGGTTTCCTGCTTTCACACCCTGGTGAATACTCTCATGACTAGTTCTAGTAATACAATGAACCACTTGTAGCACGTGTAGTGTTACAAGCCCCTGTAACCCCCTGGCAACAACGCTGATCTGTGGAGTATTGCCTTCATGTACGGATGCATCTCAAGATCAGGGGTATTGCTTGCAAGCTGGCTCGTAAACTCTTGTTCCTTGATGTCGTCTTTTCTTAGTGCTTGGTGTGTATGAGGTATTAGCATTAATACCAACATATCACGGAGGTTACAGAAACAGAGCCTCCAGTCAAAATGATTGACTGCTTTCATTAGTACCATGGAGCATGGCTTACGCTCCATACTCTTGCCTGCGCCTTATCCTTGCCTGCTGCCAACGCACATGGGGGTCCATATGCTCCCTTTCTATTCCCCAGGTCTGTCACTCCCTAACTTCCCAGAGCACAAAGTGCGTGTGCAGTACGCGACGGAGCACAGATGCGGGGTAGCTGTCTCAGGACCAGGCCTCAGCGATGCCATCACGGGTGTGTGGACTCGCTTTGTATAAGTGCAGGCAGTGATCCTATCATGGGTGTGTGGACTCGCTTTGTACAAGTACAGGCAGTGATCCCATCATGGGTGTGTGGACTCGCTTTGTATAAGTGCAGGCAGTGATCCTATCATGGGTGTGTGGACTCGCTTTGTATAAGTACAGGCAGTGATCCCATCATGGAATTGTGGACTCGCTTTGTATAAGTACAGGCAGTGATCCCATCATGGAATTGTGGACTCACTTTGTATAAGTACAGGCAGTGATCCCATCATGGAATTGTGGACTCGCTTTGTATAAGTACAGGCAGTGATCCCATCATGGAATTGTGGACTCGCTTTGTATAAGTGCAGGCAGTGATCCTATCATGGGTGTGTGGACTCGCTTTGTATAAGTACAGGCAGTGATCCTATCATGGGTGTGTGGACTCGCTTTGTATAAGTACAGGCAGTGATCCCATCATGGGTGTGTAAACTCGCTTTGTATAAGTACAGGCAGTGATCCCATCATGGAATTGTGGACTCGCTTTGTATAAGTACAGGCAGTGATCCCATCATGGGTGTGTGGACTCGCTTTGTATAAGTGCAGGCAGTGATCCCATCATGGAATTGTGGACTCGCTTTGTATAAGTACAGGCAGTGATCCCATCATGGGTGTGTGGACTCGCTTTGTATAAGTACAGGCAGTAATCCCATCACGGAACTGTGGACGTGCTTTGTATAACTATATACATGTAAGTATGCAAAAGTATGGACTCACTTTGAGTAAGTGTGTGTGTGTGTGTATAAGTGTCGCATTGTCTAAGTACCAGACACTCAAAAGTGGAGGGGTCAGATGCACGATCCTCTGTGTGAATGTGTTGCTATGTATCACTATGTGTTGCTGTGGCACCAGCGTTTAGCCTACCCTCGTGTTTATGAGTCCCTTGTGTATATGTGTTGCTGTGTTTTGCTGTATGTTATTGTATGTTGCTGGATGCACCAGCTGGTAGCCTGCCCTTGTGTTTATGCATCCTTTGTGTGATCCCTTTTGTGTCTGTGTGGCTGTGTGTTACTGCAATGCTGTATCTTGCTGTGTGTTGCTGTATGCACTAGCGTGTAGCCTGCGCTGCTCAGCCATGGCAAAAGGCTATGACCACTCATGCGCTTATCTGTTCTGACTGTCATGGCTACTTCCAAGGGGCTTGGCAATTACCATGGATTAATCTAATTTTGCAGGAACGGACCCTTTGAAAGACAACCTTCCCTTGATCAAAGTGGAGGCCTTAGACAGCTGCAGCGAGGAGGAAAGACCTGCGGTAAGGCAGCAATGTCACGAACAACGGAAAAAATTAAAATAGTTAGAGGTGTGTAATCAAAGAGCAAGGATTTACATGTTTGTGTCGAGGTTCTACTCCTTGCAAGCAAGCCTTTCAAGCCCTTCCCTTCTTTTTGAAGGATGACCTCAGCGATTTCCTCCATCGTCATAGAATATACAGCATGCGATGAAAGGCCTTCATTCAAAACGTCAAGCTGCCAGCCTTTCATAAAGGCAGGAAGATCAGATGAGAAGAGGCCAGTAAAACAAGGGTCCTAGGGCCTCAACCATGCTTTTTGTAGACTGCTTTGCAAGCATGTTTGATGAAGATGTGCAGAATGGTTATAGATTCAAATGCGAGAAGCTAATTCCCTCGGGAATGTGACCAGCAGCCAGTATGAGAACTTCCGAATTACCTGGTATTAGGGAAGGGTAGGGATCAATCAAAATTCAAAGGTTGCATAGTTAAGTGGTGAGTGGTAGTCATGAACCTGTAATCAGGTGCTGGTGAATCTCTGCCATGCCATACAGAGTCCTTGTCCTGGGACGGCAGCTTGTGCCAGAAAAGCTGTCCACATCCCACATTTCCCAAGAGACGAATTGCAGAAAGCCAGGTCCGGGTGTGTTATTGCTGAGAGAGTTGCCATAGCTTTGGGTTGTGTGTTGTTCAGCCAAAAGAGGCTAACAAAGCCAACAGCCAGAATGTTGAGCCCATTCCTGCAAGTGCCTGGTCATCTCTTTTAAAATTAGTTTCACTCAATCCATCCAGTCCTGCAAGTCCCTGGACATTTCTTGTATGAGATTGAGGTTTGAGATGTAATTGATGATTTAGTTTTTCTGGATTTAGTCCTGAAAAGTGCCTGGCAAGAGCATACGTGCAAAAAGATCTTAATGGGGCCTCTGCTCTGACTCACACCTACGACCCAGAGCCGTTGCACCCCTGGACAACATGCTCTCTGCAGCAAATTACAGCGAATTGGCAACTCAGTTACAGCCTGGCTCCCCAAATCAGTGCTTGTCCATGCTTTCCCATGGGTATTTCATGCACATGCAGGCAGAATTCACGGCCAGATTGGTCAATGAGCTGTCAAACGAGATCCAGCAAAGACTGGTGGAGCACCCGCTGAACCAAGAGAGAAGGGCGCAGGTAGAGTTGTGAACTTGGATGGAGGATGAGGAGTTTGTGAGGAAGGTCTAGATGGCTAAGGATTCAATCTGGGTCTAAACAGCAATCCTTCACTCTCGGAATTGCGTTTGCTGCTGTGCGTCAAGTTGTCCATGCTACACTGTACATCTCATACCTTGCATGGTCCAAGTTGACTACTCAAGCACCTGCTGCATCCTTGACAGCTTCAACATTCTTACAAGACACGACAGCTTCAACATTTTCACACAGCTTTGGCATTTTCACAAAGCATGCCTGCAGCACATCTCTGGCATACAGCCCTTTCACTTCCTTTAACACACTGGCTGGAGTTCATCGCAAGTTGATGCATGAGCCAGAACAGAAACAGAAAGAAAAGCATGTCAGCCTCAACGTTTGCTACATAGTGCCTCGGCCCTACATGTATCCTCTTTTCTTTATTTGATGTGAGGAGAGCTTCCTCTGCCTACATAATCTTTACTTTTATTTGCGAGTGTACGCTCCCTGTTCGTAAGCCTTACATGGCCTGTACAATGCTGGAGGAAGGCATCCTTCTTCTAAAACTATTTTGACATTGACAAGGCGCTAAGCTCCCCTTTGCTTTGGTGTCCTGATGCCCTGCGCCAGGAGTGTGGCGTTGTCTGTCTGATGCTGGAGGGACTCTAGTTTCAAGCACACGCCCCTCACGCCCGCTGTGTGCTGCTCCCAACTTTTGAGTGTGCAGGGGTTGAATGAAGCCAACGTGGTCTTACTTCGTGGCTGTGGCTGCCGGATCAAAGTGCCTGGGTTCCAGGCTATGCATGGCCTCCGAGGCGTGCTGGTTGCGCCAACCAAGATCATTGCTGGTGAGGGTGGCATTGCGATGGTTGGTGCTCAGTGGAGGCGGCGAATTCGCCCAGAGACCCTTTGGCACGATGCGCGCGGTTGGATTTCGGAAGGTGCCAGATGACGGGAAAGGTTGTGTGAGGCACTCTAGGTTTTGATCGCGCACTCTCTGTGTACCAGCCTGCTTGGTAGCCCTGTAGGGAAACTGACCTCGTCTTCTGCTGTGCACCACCACTGTGATTGTGAAGGAAAGCATCTTACAAGGCAGTCAGACCGGCGTCTCGGCCATCGTTAAAATGTCTCCCTTGGTGTGCTTGGGCTGCTTTTCTTTGATCTTTCGGCCTGGCACGTCTTTATATTTCAACTTTCAAGGAAAGGGCAAACATCAATACCTACCTTCCTTTTATTGATTACTTTCTTGTTACCAACTTGGACCTGTGGGCCGAGCATGTCCTTAGATTAGAGTGATCAAAAACATTTCAAACATCAATAACAACTTGTCTTATGATCGGTTGCCCTCCTAGTTATCGTCCTGGACCAATAGAGGCCCAGGACCTTACGCAAGAGTAATGGGGAATAATGCACATCAGTATCATTTTTGTTTTGGTTGACCGCCATCTTGGACCTGTAGGCCTGAGAATGAATCTCCTTTTGTAGTTATCAAGGGTAATGCACATCAATAACAACCTGGTCTTTTGATTGGTTACCACCTTGATCCTGTAGGCCTGGGCATGTCCTTTGACATCGACCAGATTGAAGCCCCCGGCGCTACTGGCTACTACAACAGCGCCTTCCACAAGTATGTAAGGCATCAAATAGTATCATTGAGCAATGCACTTGAACCAACTGACACGTCCTGCATTATATGTTTCTGTCGGCATTTTGAGCTTGGCCGAGAGCCTCTCGTGTCAATTTAAACATCCAGTCCTGTCACATACCTGTCTGCTGGCTGTGTTGCTGACAGGTAGCCCTAGCAGCTAACGCTGCTCTCAAATGCTTGTGACATTATTTTCACAGACACAACATGTGTTTCAAAAGTGCCAGCATGCCACCTGCTTTCATGATCTGGTCTCTCTAGGGCATCTCCATAAGACAAATGTTGGGTTGTCAAATTTGTGTGAGCTTGCCATTATCTGTATCAAAAATCAGCTGTTGGGTCAAAGGCCAAGGTACAACAATGGGTGTTAGCCTCTGTCTACCTTCTGTAGTTTTTCTTTGTGTCTTTTGAATGCAGCATGATACTGAAGCTTCCTTCCTGGCTTGCTCATCCCTCGCATGATCTGCAGCAAGGCATCTACCATCTGCAATGCCTTGACATGGGAGCTAACGGGCCAATCAGCTGATGGAGCCTCCCAGGAGGGGCAGTCCAAAAGCGCCCTTGACCACAGCACAAGCGGGAGCCAAGCAGAGCATGAGGATGGGGCAGGGTTGCGCAGCGATGGCACTGCAGCAGCCAGCAGCAGTGGGGGCCAAGCTGGCAGCCGGAAGGTTTATGACTTCGGCTTTGTGCACGTCAAGGCGGTGGATGACACGGGACATGACCTACGGCTGACCATGAAAGTGTGTGTGTGTGCGCGCGCACGTTTTGGTGTATTGAGATAGGGGACACGCGGTAAATGCAGAATGAGGTGTTCAGGACCGATGTGACCTCGCATGTTGTTATTGCTTGTGGCTGCCTGTGGTCAACACTGGCCCTGAATGACAGAGCAGGCAGGCCGGGTGATGGTGCGCCATGTTTTACACCGTGGTACACAGGTTTGCTTGTCACTGACTCCTTTTGTCGAGCAAATGCAAATGCAAGTGCTTGTCGTGCAGGTCCCTGGGAGGAACAGAGGTACAGTGTGCAAACTGTGCATAACCTGAACGCAGGTGTCAGCCAACAGCATACAAACACATGAATGCGTGCACACATACACACACATATACCTATGTCCTTGGCACATGTAAGGGCAATTCACAAACATATGCTCATGCAAATGCATGCATGTTTTCCTGGTTGAGCTCTCGAGGGTGCGTGAGATGCGTGCTTTCATGCCCTGGCCTGCGCAGGTCCGCTTCCTGGAGGTCGTAGACAGGATGGTGGGCCAGATGGTGCGACGGCTGTGGGAAGCTGAGCAGCGCGAGCTGCAGGCAGCGCGGGAGGGTCGCTTGGACCGTGAGCCGCAGCGCTTCACGGTTGTGGTGACCGGAGATCACAGCACTCCTGTCATGTTCGGGGATCATTCGCATGAGCCAGTGCCCTTTGCAGTGGCCCATGTCCGACATGTGGTGAGGACGGGGGCTGGTAATGATGTGTAGTCTGCCTGTTGAAGGGGGCTTGTAATAGGTACTGCTGTGTTGTTGACAGTGGGCTTATTAGCGCATGCTGGGAAGATCAGGTGCGGATGGGCGGCGCTTTGCCTAATCTCAGCCTGTTTTGTCATGCACAAGGTGAGGGAGTGGGGTGGGCAATGAAAGGGGTGCTCTGGTGTTTTACGCGGCATTGTGATGGTCTGTGGGAGCAGAAGTTTGTGCCGCTCCTCCCTGATTCAACTTGATCACACAGGCTGAAAAGCCCTTAGACTTTCCCATTACGGCTTTCATGTTCAGCGCAACATGCTGCAGAAATTTCTGCTTTACTGCTTGAATGCGCGTACATACACACACACTGCAGAAGCACCTGCACTTGGATTGATGTTTATAGCTCTCTTGATTTCGTCCAGGTGGAGGCTGTAGGGGGTGAGGAAGTGGTCAGGAAGGTGGACCTCGGCCCAATCCCCTTGCCGAATGTGGAAGAGCCGCCTCCTGCTTCAGATATCTTGAAACAGGTAATTGCATATGCAAACATGCACCTATGTCTGTTTACATGTGTACATACATGACATATATACGTGCTCCTGGCCCAGGGTAGGCTGCAGACGATCATTTTTCGGAGACGCATGCCTGATCATTCTAAATGCTTATGTGGGTACATTGATCACTTACCACCACCCATTGAATTAGTACGAGTCTGGAATTCCAAGAGGTTGAGCTTCTGGCCACTTCAGTGCTTTGTGTGCAGCGCTCACCCCTCCACTTTCCTCTACCACGTATGCTCTAATTGAAACACCCAGACACTACATCACTTAGTCTTCAGTCAACTGCAGCAGCTTTCAGCGTGTGTCAACAGCAAGGGTCCGGCAGGCAGAGCAGACTTGCAGCTCAGCAGCAACGCATATGTGAAGTGGCATGGGTGAGCATGCACACACACACGCACATACATGCACATACACGCGCACACACACATGTACACACACACATGTACACACACGCACGCACACACATACGCACGCACGCACGCACGCACATACACACACACATTCGCACACATAGACACACACGCACTGTGCGTGACGCACATACACGCACATACACGCAGATGTTAACATGGCAAGCTTGCACAGGCACAAATGTGAGGTGGCATGCATGCACTCATGTAGATGTGAAACGCATGCACGCACGCAGGCCATCTGGCAGGATGCCCGCCGCAAAGCAGCTTGGGCTAGTCAACCTTGGATCCCTGCATTGGCTGACATCCTGCCCATTGAAGTGTTTGGGCCATACAAACAGCCTTGGCCGCAGGTGAGTGCCGCCTGACTAAAGTAAAAGTACAAGCCTACGCTGGATAGCAGCCAGCGTGCATTAAGGAAAAACACAACAGTCTGTGCTGGCACTGGAGGTGCCACCTGTCTCTATAATTATGGCGCAGGTTCTTCTGTGCTTTGGAAGGGCACTGTCAGCTCTGTTCAAGCGGCACTTGCTTTGCAGCCTCCCCCTTTCAAGGCAGATGCTCCTGCATGCTTTCTTCTGCCTCAGGAGGCCACTAGCAATGGCGCTTCTTGCAAAGTAGCAAGAACATGCAAATAGATGCACCTGTGAGGCTGGTGGTATTGTCGCTCCTTCTTCTGTTTGTGACCTGATTCATCGGGAGTCATTGGAGCCGTGAGCTGCTCCTAAGTATGCAAAAACACCTCAGCTGGTGAACGCTCGTGCATGATGTTTGGCAGCTAACAGCTGCTTTGTGAATTCCAGGCTCTGCAAGACTGGAATTTCAAAACAACACCTGTTTCACATGTACACACAAAAATTGCAAACAGGCTGTCACAGTGGGTCTGGATCTTGCTTGTGCGCCTGCAGGCTGTTCAAGGAGACCCTGTGCGCGCTTTTGATGAACTGTCAGCAGCAAGGGGTGCTCTAGGGCGCTTCCCCGGCTCACAGGCAATGACTGTGATCAAGCAGATGGCAGGGAGAAGCTGAAGAATGGTGATATCTCCAAAAGCATCGATGTGCGCAACATGCTGCCTTTTTTCTAGGCTTGGTTTGTTTTGGTACCTTAGCCAACAAGCACATGTTGGTGTGTAAAAAGACAAAGATTGAGAGAAAGCGTGTCTTCTGCCATAACAATGCTAATTGCTTGGATCATTGTGGCTAAGAAACACCTTCAAGTGGGGCAAGCGACCTTGAGTTGTGTATGCGCGTAGCAGGTCGTCTTGAAAGAATCTTGAAAGTGGCACATGTTCAAGAGCGTTGGGCTTGTCCTTCTAAGAGATAAGGAAAAAATGTGTAACAAAATGTATATAGACAAGGGGGGGCGTTGCAAGCAACGCGGAAAATTGGCAAAGCCCCCCCCAAGCCCACACAAAGCTTTGTTACCCTCTTTATGTTGTTACCCGCGTGTATTAATCTGCTCTTGTGCAAAACCTGCTCAGAAATCAACCCTGAACAAACCTCTTGACCCTGCTCAAAAACCCTCAGGGTCAATATACAATCACAGTACAACTAACCCGCCTGTCAACTTGGACTATTTAAAGGGAAAGACCACAAAGTTGCAACCAAACTCCTGCACTGCGAAGTCTTTCTTTCCTTTTCCTTCTGAAGCCAAGTTTTTTTGTCTGGATGGGAATGTCCAGCAAGCCGAGCAGTCAGACTACTTGGCTAAGTCAATCCCATCATAACCCTTTGACCTCGCTCTCCTTCTTGTTGCTGGATCTCATACGTGACGAATTTTTGATAGGGGTTATATAATATTTGAACCAATGTGGCTCCTTTTCCTTAACTGAAATTAGGAGCTTTCACTGTTGACTAGACGTAGTACGTAGTTCTTTCCTTTTCTGTCTTGTAATCTTGCAACTTGTAGCCTCTGGATACATCCTGGCAGTCATGCTTGTTGACCAATATTGCCAGTGATAGGTTAGGATAGGATAGGGTTGCAAAGCTGTACATGCCAACAAGGGCAGCTTAGCTGAAGCAAAAAGGTGCCTGCAACCAGACCAAATGTGACAACTTCTCCCTGTAATTCGGTATGACTCTCTGGGACAGGCAAGGCATGAGGGATTCTAGGGAAAACTTAGCTAACTAGGTATTTTTTCTAATTGCATGTGGCCTGGGTTGGTCTCCATCTTCTGTTTCCTCGACTGCGCTACTAGTACCAGTTAACAAAAGAAAAAGAAAAAGCTACGTAGGCAGAGAAAACTCTCCCTACATCAAATAAGGAAAGAGACACGTTGGCTCAAAGAGCCGTGAGTCTCCCTTGCCAGAAGATGAGAGGGGAGTTAATGTGAATCGGGTGGGTTTCTGGCAGCACGTTGCTCCAGGGCACCAGTGTTATGACGAGTGTTTTTAATTTTTATGGCACGTCTGGTAGAGGTAACTTACCTTGAAGTTTGTGCGCAAATTGTACAGAATGGGCATGGAGTTTCCTTGCAAGTGTTTCAGATCTTGCAAGTGATTCAGAGCCAGTTAGCAAATGTATGAAGTAGCTCCTTACTTACTGTATCAGTCAGGGGAGCCTGTAGTCGTGAGGGAGTATTGTTGATTTGAGGAACAAGGCTGCGAGGTGTGTGATATGTTGATGCCTTGGCTGAGCAGGGTGAGCACGCAAACAAATGAGCTAGTTATTACCATTGGCTAAGTATTACCATTGGCACTACCTCTGTCTATTCATGGCGAGCCCTTCTCTGTCCATAGGCATTTGCAGCTTGAGAAACATCATGCTATGATAGCAAATCTGTTCTTTGACTTCCCGCCAACAAGTTTGCATGGGGGTGCATTGGTTAACCTACAGCCCGAATCTCTGGCCGATCTGCTGTTGGTGAAACATTCTCAACCAGCTTTCACAACAAATTTGAAGCTTTT
Source organism: Dunaliella primolecta (assembly GCA_914767535.2). Lineage (NCBI taxonomy): Eukaryota > Viridiplantae > Chlorophyta > Chlorophyceae > Chlamydomonadales > Dunaliellaceae > Dunaliella > Dunaliella primolecta. The sequence continues at coordinate 7,218,791 of OU611751.1, read as the reverse complement.
TTGAGCTTAATCTACCTCGTGCTATTCCATCAAAAACCAGACTGCAACAAACATGATGTGTTATCTTTTCTTTCTAATCCAAGTTTTGTGAGTGGAGCAATTTTTGGCCAGGCCTGGATACAGGCCTCAGTGTTTCCGCTCAGCTGCCCTTGTAGGCGGATATAGCGATGTGCCCTACCTTACCTTCCTGCTACACACAGAGCCTTTATGAACAAGTCAAGCGCTTTTTACTTTTCTTGAACGAGTTCTGAGGATGTCTCTCATTTCTTGCCAAGAAATTTCCTGTAGTGCAGAAGCAAACTAATGAGGCTTCCACAGCTGCCCTTATAGACGGATATAACAATGTATCCTCACCTTACCTTAATGAGACTTCTCGCCAACAATCTTGTTTCCATTAGGTGCACTACTAGAAACATGTTTACTCCTCACAGCTAGGTTCTTGAGCTGGGTGCTTCCAGTAACCTTCCAGATCTTCAGTAGCCTCTCCATTTCCAGAACTTAATGGTGGAGGGGATTCACAGCTCTTTGGGGCCTAGACAACAGTTAACACTTCTGAATTTAATACCATGCTTTGTTCTCACATTCAGTTGACATTTGTACACAAGTTTATGGGTGAACAACATATCCTCTTTCATTACACACATCCCCAGGAGGTCTCTCTCCGCAGGAAATATGTTCCCTTTTCTCACAGACAGGACCTCATGATATGTCTGCTTTTTAAGCATGCTGAGGTCTAACAGTGAGACGTTGAGAAGAGTGTTGAAAGCAGATTTGAATGTTCATTCGCGTGAGCCAGCCTGCTGGACTGCTCAAGTTTTGGATGCTTTTCAAGGCTTACGGCGCTGTGATTCCTTTGTGCAAGCTCTGCGGCAGGGCACTCCTATCCCTATTCAAGAGTTTACTGATGACCTCAGACACAGGCTGCGGGCAGTGTGGAGAGATGTTGAGGGAGTGAACCCGCGGGACACATATAGTAAGCTGAAAACTTACCAGTCTTTTTTTGCAGTGCCTTTTGACCATAACGTGCGTGCCCCTGCCCGTTTACCATGGCACATGCATTTGGATTTGTCTCCACATGTCATGACGAATGTTAGCCGTTTCAGACTTATGGCACACACACTGAAGGTGGAGACAGCAGCTTGGGATACTCGGAACACTCTTTTGTGTGATCGCTGTTCTTGTGATGAGATTCAAGATGAGGCTCATGCCCTTTTGGTGTGCAGAGACGCAGATGTTTGTGCTTTGAGAAGAAAGTACTACTCATGAGCGTAGACCTTTACCTTTCCTTTACTTTACTTTCTTCTCAAAGCGTAGTACGCTTACCTGTTCAACTGTTTCTTTGGTGTTTTTTCAATGGAGCAACTATTTTTACAACAAGCCAGTGTCCAGGATGTTTCTGATTTCCTCTTGCAACACAACAACAAGCTTTTTTCGTTTGTTTCTGAGCTTATGGACATTATGTTGACTGGCGAGGACCAGTCACAGGCCGATCAGCCGAACAGTCTGGCTGAAGGTCCCCCTGTGTAAAACCTAAATCTAAATCTGCTTTTTAAAACCAGAACAACAACAAACTTCCTTTTTTCCTTCATGAATTACTTGCCTTTTATGAGCAAGCTCGCAGTCGCACTTCTTGACAGCAGAAAGTGTGGAGAGGGGCCGATGTTTTTTGTCCTCGTGCAGTTAACAAGAAGGCAGTGACATACCATAAGTGGTGTGGGAATTCTGAGAGTGGTCCCAGAGGTGCTCCTTTTTGTATCCCCTCGTATCTGTTCAAGGATTTGGACAAGCATGTTTTGAGAAACATTAGCAGATTTAGATTGCGTGCTCATCACTTGAGAGTGGAGTCTGGTAAATGGCTTGGGGGTTCAAGTATCTGTGATAAGTGTGAGTGTGGGGAAGTCCAGGATGAAAAACATGTTCTTTTCTTTTGCAAATGTACTGAGGTGCGTGAGCTACGCACGAGATACAAGGACCTTTTTGAGGAGATGTTTAAGACTTTGCGTGTGTTTGCTCCGCCTTCAGACGCTGACTTTATTCCATTCTTGGCTTGCCATCATACTATCACTGATTCTGAAATCAATGCTTTCCTTAATCAAGACTCATACAGACTTCTTAGATTTGTGTCAGATTTAGTCTCAATTTTTGATACTGGTTGAGCTTGTTTCACCAGCTGCCATTAGCCAGAGTCTCGGGCTGTAGGCCACCATTGTAAACCTTGTAAACCTTATACGGGCACCTTACAGGCACCTTTTGCTTCAGCTAAGCTGCCCTTGTAGGCAGGTACAGCTATGTAACCCTATCCTATCCTATCCTATCCTTGTAAACCTTCTTGACTGGAGGCCCTTTCCTTGTAAACCTTGTACACAAGTTAAGTTTGATTACTGGCACTTTTTGCTTCAGCTAAGCTACCCTTGTTGGCAGGAACAGCTTTGTACCCCTATATAGGGGTGGATATATCCAATCCTATCCTTTTGAGCCTATGCATCTCCCTTTCCTTGATGGAAACTAGTTCTCCTCCTCCTCCTCTCCTAAAGCAAGAGTTTTCTCTGCCTACGTAAATCATCTTTTCTTGTCGTTTCCAAAACAAGTTATTACCAAAGTCGTGGATATTTTTTGGTGTGCAGGCACAGTCCAGCGGGCCGAGCAGCCAAACTACCTGGCTGAAAGTCAAATCCCATGGCAATCTTGCAACCTTGATCCTGCCATCATGTGCTAAGAAAGCCACACTGAATCATTCAGCTGGGTGACCTCAGACCTCTACCGTGTTCCTGCTGCAATTGTCGAGCCAGAAGGCTGTCAGAGGAAGCACAATTGTAAGTCACATCTTCCATGACTGAAGGAATGAACCAGAGCATTAAAAATGAAGCGGGTACAACAGAAATTTTTCTACCCTCATGCGGCAGAACTAAGGCTGCTTTTAGGTTATCACCTGGTCAATCGCAGCTTTATAAGTCATTATTTTGTGTCATTAGATGAAAAACAAGACATGTGCACAAAAGCCTGCGCATTCAAGCCTTGCCTTCCAACGCAAATTGCCAAGCAGTCCCATAGCTATAAACACAATTGCGTCATGCCTTAGCATGAGTAAGAACACAGGAAACTACTGCTCATCGACGTCTGCCTCCACCGCGCTTGGCATCCCCTTTCTGCAAGCACATCAGTAAAATCAAAACACCTCATGTTTGACTGATGTTTAACGGCATGACCCTCTAGAGGCAAGACGACGCTAAGTATGCAGCTGCATGCTAGTGAAGAGCAGCAAATCAGTTTACTTTCACAATCCTAAGGCGAGGATGGATCATGCCCATTGTTTCATAACCTGCCTGCTTCGAGCAGTCAGGAGGGCAACCAGGAATTGATGAAAAGGACCAAAACCCAGAAAACCTGCCGATGAATGCCGTTGTGTGCTGATACAGACCCATGAATGACTTGTAAGCATACATAGAAAAACCAGGGTCCTATCCAGCTCACCTTAAAGGCGTAGTCCACCACAACATTTTGCGTCAAGAGCTCTGCGCCATTCATGGCATCAATGGCAGCTTGGGCCTCCCGCTTGGTCTTGTACTCTATCAAGGCATAGCCTTTTACAAACCCTGTCTGCCGGTCCAGGTTCATGTATATGTTCTTGATCTCCCCAAATTCACTGAAGGCCTCGTGCAGGTCCTCCTCCTGTGCGCAGCATCCGTTCACACATAAGTCCGCGCCTGAAGGCTGGCCCACAAGATGAGTAAAAACGGCCCACGATGTGCCCACCAACTATGGCATGCTTGTTCCAGGAAGCCTCTCTCGCACCACTCAGCTTGTGTGCTTCCCCATCCTCCAAATGCATTAACTGTGCAATCATGCATGGCCATGTCAGCAGCCATTGGTAGACTTTTGTACGAATAGTAGGCATTCGTCAAACCTTGCAGCAAGTTGACTGCATGCAAAAGAAGGTCCATATAACTCCACGGTGGCATCAACCATTCCACTTTCTAAGGTTGTGATATATATGGCATGCAGGAAGGAATGGGACCTTGCTTTTGAGATGCATGCTCATGCGGTTTGGGTGCACTCTGGGAAGACAGCCCTTTCGCGTCATAGAAAGAGCGGGAGGACAGGAAATGGTGTTTTCTCTTGCCAGTAATTGATGTTGCTGCATGCTTGCATGGATTGTCCCATCACTCACCCACTCGTGCATGATTCAGGTTTCTAGAGCAACTCAAATTCGTGCTTAGTGGGCAGGGCATGGAGCCAAGTGTAGGTTACCGTGCATGCATGCCAGTTGTGCCAAAGATAGACTTAAGCTCACCCACACACTCACCTGGGCCTCCTCATGCACGTTGGTCACAAACAGGACCCAGCCCTCCACGGACGGTGTGGGGCCCATGCCCGTGCTTGGATCCAGCTCCTGGAACTTGGCCCCCCCATACCGCTCCGCCATGTTGGTGCTGGTTCTGTGGCCCCTGCCCTTCTTGTTCCCTCGCCCAGCCTCCTGCACGGCATCCTCCCCGGCCGCTTGGTCCTCAGCTCCCTCCATCAGGGCATCGTCTAGCTCATTGTCAGCCATCGCGTGAGTTCTAGTGTTGTTCCAGAGTTACAATACAACACGGAAATTATAATCCTGCTGGACGATGCGAAGTGAATTCATTCAGTCAGTTCAACCAAGTTCTGTATTCAAATCAAACACCTTTTAGGTTTCCTGGTGTTGTCTGTAATATCCATTTAGCAAGCTTATTTATCCCAGTGAAGAGAGAGGGAGGCACAGATGGCTGAAGACCTGGATGGACAAGCGGAGGTGGAGGAGCGCCTGGTGAATGAGGTGAGTGGGGCTTGGCCTTCACTGCTCTGTCATGATGACTGAAGTGGGGTACCTTCATAGCTTGTGCTGTCCCTGGAGCCTGGGTGCTGTCACTGTCCATCCTGCAGCAAAGTAACCAGCAAGCGCACCTTCCCTTTCTCAACACACCAGGAGTACAAAATATGGAAGAAGAACACGCCTTTCCTGTATGGTGAGTCATGGCATGGGTCATACAATTACTTGCAGCAGAGAGGTTGGAAAGCATGCAAGCGCAGCTCCTGCCCTCCGTCTGCTCTCCATTCTGTTGCCCTTTTACAATGCTCACCGCAGATCTTGTCATCACGCATGCCTTGGAGTGGCCCAGCCTGACAATCCAGTGGCTGCCCGTGAGTTTGATGGGTGTCTGTGTGATGCAAGAGGGTGAAATACCAAGCAACAGGCCTCTCCAGAGGAGGTGCATGGCATGCGGCTTGGCTATCCTTTCTGATGGAAATCATCATCATCGTTATCACTAATTTTCACTGCACGTCACAAGTGGTTTATATGTTGTCCTTGGGGGTCAATACCAGGTGTCTGTCAAGAGGCTGGACACCCAGCTGTCATTGCCTATCTGCGTGCAGGACAGCCAAGACTTTTGCACCTGGTTGGCTAAGAATGGTGCTATTACTATACGCATCTGCAGAACAAGGAGGTGCAGGAGGGCAAGGACTTCTCGAAGCAGAAGCTCATCCTGGGCACCCACACCTCCGACAACGAGCAGAACTACCTCATGATCGCGGAGGTGCAACTGCCACTGGAAGAGTCGGAGCTGGATGCCCGGCAGTACGAGGATGAGCGCGGCGAGAGCGGGGGTTTTGGCAGCGCCCACGGCAAGGTGCACATCACGCAGCAGATCAACCACGATGGGGAGGTCAACCGTGCCCGCTACATGCCTCAGGAGCCTTTCATCATTGCCACTAAGACCGTGAGCGCAGATGTCAATGTGTTTGACTACAGCAAGCACCCCAGCAAGCCTCCTGCTGATGGCAAGTGCAAGCCCAACATTGTGCTCAAGGGCCACCAAACGGAAGGCTACGGCCTAGCCTGGTCTCCCCACAAAAGCGGCCACCTGCTCAGTGGCTCTGATGACGCACAGATCTGCATCTGGGATGTGACAGGCAATCCCTTGAGCGGAAACGTGAGTAGCCAGAAATCTTGTACCCTACATTTCTGGCATGCCTGCATGTCCGATTTGTGTAGATGCATTGTGCTGCAAGAAGAATGACGCAGCAAGAATGTGCCCAAACTACCGCTTACCTGACAGTCTTTACTAATTTTTTGCTGCTCATGACAGATTGCCTATGGTGTTCTGAAGGCCTCCAGCTGTGGTTGCTGCAGTACTAGAGAGATCTCGCATTGATGTGATTTGGTTATGCAGAGTGTAGAAGCACAACTCCAAGTTAAACATTGCATGCTCAGAGTGCGCACACGCGCACACACACACACACACACACACACACACACACTCATATGCTCAATTTGACCATGCGCAGAACCTGATGGCTAAGAGCATTTACCGACAACACCAAGGCGTTGTTGAGGTGGGCCGAGATAAAGTACATGAAGTCGAGACGGAGCTGCTCTGCATAGATGAGGGTAGTTCCACCTCTTGGCACAGCTGTATCGACAGCAGCTCCCTTCACAGGATCCTTGTTTGTACTCGTACCTGAGAGTTGAAAAGCTTTCTCTCATCCCTGTGTCCCTTCCCCCCTCCCTGCCACAGGATGTTGCATGGCACTGCCACCATCCAGACATCTTTGGCTCTGTAGGAGATGACAAGCACCTTATTTTATGGGACACCCGCTCACCCCCTGCAGCAGGTGCGTGCATGCAAGCATTAGGCTGCAGGCGAACGACTCGGTGATTAGCGATTGCAATGCAGCCTCTCGCTTTTTGCTTTTCCTCTTTCCCGCAGCTTATGCCAGCGGTAACTTCACAGCCATAGCTGAGCGTAGCCGAGGCCAGCAAAGCGACCATGCCCATACTTGCTGGGCCCCCAAACAGAGGCATACAATTGCATACTGTGTGCTGTGCTGGTGCGGCCTGGCCCAACATCTCACCCACATGTGCGAACTCCTGAACAATCATCTGCAGGTGCCATGGTGTCGTCCGAGGCTCACGTCGCTGAGGTCAACTGCTTAGCATTCAACCCATTGAATCCAAACATTCTCGCCACAGGCTCTGCGGATAAGACGGTGCGCTCTCTGTCTGGTCTAAGACTTTTGTGTTTGTCCACGCAATGAGCAATGGAACTATAAATAGCGCTGTGGAAGTTTTTGGTCTGCTGCTGCGTCCGCAAATGCTGAGGAAATGGTTGGGCGGTCTGTGCAACGTTGCTTGCAGACAGCATTCAGCTGGTGGCATCCTGTTCCATTGACTTCATAAAGTCAGCATGATCTGAGCTGCTGGATGGTGCTGAAACAGATGATGGGGGATTAGCGGTTCATGGTGGACTAGAAGCAAAGTCATCCTTGCATGTACTGGCAGGTAAAACAAATGCACTCGCCCTCATCACCGTGCTCTTTGCAGGTGGCATTGCATGACTCCCGGAACTTGAGCCAGAGGTTGCATGTGTTTGAGAGCCATACAGATGAAGTGTTTCAGGTGCGTAGGTGCAAGCCTTGCATTGCGAATCCTTGCATTGCGCAGGTTTGTAGATGCGGTGTCGAGTGGTTTTTGTCCTGTGTTCCATGTTGGCTCATGTGGCACTTCCTGTACTCCAGTGCTTCCATAGCCATCATGTTGTTTCGAGCCCAATTTAAGTCGTTCCTCTGCAGTAGCTGTCGAGGGCGTCTTGCCGATGCCTGTGGCCTGACTTGTGCTGCTTAGCCTGCCAAAACTGTGCCCTGGATGCAGCCTACAATTTTACCTTCCGCCATCTGGGCAGCAGATGCTGCCTGAAGTGTGTGCCATGTGGTGTGCGTCCTTGCCACTTGTTTAACAAACCTCCTTTGCAGATTGGATGGAGCCCCAAGAACGAAACTATCCTGGCTTCTTGCGGTGCTGATCGCCGAGTGATGGTGTGGGATCTTTCCCGGATTGGAGACGAGCAGGTGGGCTCGGGCCTGGATGTGTTATCTGTGATGGTGTGGGATGATGATGATGACAATGAAGAAGAAGATGATGATGATGATGTCCTGAGGTGGTGTGGGATCTGTCTCAGATTGGAGACGGGTACTTGAGCTTGAGCCCAGACCTTTGTTCTGTGTTGGTGGAGGACGTTCTATGCAAAAACCCGGCAGGCTCAGGTGCTTTGTGCCTAGACTTGGCGGGGTCAGGTGAGGTACTCAGAAGCAAAGCGCCTCCAGTCAGCATGACTGACTGGTTCTGGCAGCCAGGTCACCTCCTTCAAGGGGATGTTGCAAGGCCTGCCTACTTTGTTCGGCTATCATTCCTCTGCCCTGCAGGCTGTTGAATGGCTTGCAGTCAGTTACACGAGTGAGCAAAGACATGCTGATGAGCCGCATGTACAAATGTGGACCTGACTGAGCAGGCACTGACTCCTGGGTTTGTGTGTGCCCTGCCATGCCTGCTCCTCTGCCAACAAGCCTGCCTACCCACTACGCTGTGCCACGTGCCCCACACAGACGCCTGAGGACCAAGAGGATGGCCCCCCTGAGTTGCTCTTTGTGCATGGAGGCCACACCTCCAAGATCAGTGACTTCACTTGGAACCCCAATGACGACTGGGTGGTGGCTAGCGTGGCTGAGGATAACATCCTGCAGGTAAGACGGGGAAAGGCAGGAAAATGAGCAGGCTTCTGGGAGTTTGGCAGGCTGGGGAAGGGGCACGTGTTGCTTCTGCTCCTCAGACAGATTGGCTGTATGTGGCCTGCAATGGCTGGTATGGTCCCTGGGGTTGAGCCGATTTCTCGACGCAGGGCTTTCCATTGGCGAGGATGTGAATCTGGGGGTAGAAAGAGGCAGGGCTTGATGGTAAGCAGCAGAGGGATTAAAGCATGGCGCGGATGAGTGTAATTTCCCCTTAACAGGAAGGGCCCGTTGGCGTGAAGTGGTGATTGTGTGCGATATGAAAAGCTAATCATAGGTGACAGGCGCTAGCAGCTGTTTGGTCACAAATCGATCGTCCATCAAGTCCTTACAGCAAAACTGGGGGCGGATGGCCCTGGCATGGTTCAAGTGTGCGGCCTGGAACACATTTTTGCTTCAATATGCGATTGCTAGATATTTGGGAGTGAGGGGGATGATTGTAACATCTTTGTGATGCAATCCAGCGCCGCAGCACATCAGGAATAGAAGTTGGTGGCAGAGTTCCTCAAGCTTTGTGGTGCCATGCAGGAAGCCAAAGCCATCCCTCATCTTTTCAGCAGCCCTTTCCTGTGACAGAGGCAGGAAAACAGACTTCCACCTTGTGCTTGACCATGGTGTTGTACAATTGTATCTGTGCAAATCATTTGCCCGGGGAAGGGCCAACACAGGTCCTCTTTTCTCAGTTTACCTCCTTTTCACTTGGTTTTGTGCCTTGCTCCCCATGTTGCTTGTTGTGCAGATATGGCAGATGGCATCAAACACAGTGGAGCGGGAGCCTTGACAGGGGAATACATGAATGAGTCTGGTAATGACTCTGCAGCATAGCAGTCCTTGAGCAGCTAAGCAGTTATGTGCAGGGATGCAGGTGTTAGGACATACTCGCCTCTACCAAGGAGCAGGGGACCTAGGGGCAAAAATTAGTTACTTATAGCTGACCCAGGATGACAATTTGCTTCCAGCAGGATGTGTACCATAGCAGAGGTGCTTCACTTGGGGACTCTCTCGAGTGTCACTAGCACTCCTTTGAAATGTTGGTGGTTTAACAAGTATGTGGTTGACGCGTGCTTAGAGCACACTGTTCCATGAAGCCCGCAATTGTGAAAGAGGGAGCCTGGTACTTTTTCTAGGAAGCCTTCAAGGTCACAAGGTTATGATGGAATCTGACCTTCAGTTCGCCTACAAACGTGGTTTGACTTCTATTTTTTTGGATGCTTTTGACAGCGAAGAACTCGAGCACTTTTCAAGAAAATGTCTTTCAGCAAAAAATAGGTAAAAAAAGGCAGGTCTGCTTTCATTAAAGAGTCATGGGTACATTCACAGCAAAAAGCCTCCAGTCAAAGCGCCAGGGTGCTGGCCTCTTCACAAAGATGAAAATCTCACGTGAAGAAGCGAATTATTCTTGTGTGTCATTAATGGGAACAGAAAATGTCGCATTGCTGGCAGAGTTACATGCATAGGATAGGGAAGGGAAAGGTTATATAGCTGTACCTGCCTGCAGGGGCAGCTTAGCTGAAGCAAAACGTGCCTGTAACCAAACCAGTCCAATCTAAAACAAAATTCGCTAGAAGCTCAGCCACAGCATTCCAGGCATGCAGACTCGAACTTGACTTATCCTGGGACATCAGCCTGGTTCATGAGGTCTCTAAGGCGTGATGCACTGCTTGGGGGTGCAGGGAAGGGAAGGAAGGGTTACACACGTACATAGGATAGGATAGAGTTATATAGCTGTACCTGTACAAGGTTTACAAGGATAAGGCCTTCAGTCAAGAAGTGCGACTGCTAGCCTGCTCATAAAAGGCAATCAATTCATGAAGGAAATAAGGAAGTTTGTTGTTGTTCTGGTTCAAAAAAGCAGACACATCATGAGATTCTGCCTGTGAGGACAAGGGAGCATATTTCCTGAGGAGAGAGACCACCTGGGGATGTGTGCAATGGAAGAGGACGTGTTGTTCATCCTGGACATCATCATCAGCCTCACAAAGGTCACAGTTTGGGGAAGAGCTGTGATTCCAAGTTGCTGTCTCATAGCGAAGGGTGTGAATGCGGAGTCTAAACCGAGCCACGCTGCGAATGACATCGTGGGGGAGGTCAAGGAACATGTATTTGGGGAGACTATAAGGAGAATGCATAACCAAGGCTCTTTTAGTAGGAGGAGCGCACCACTGGTGATAGGTCAAGCATTTACTGTTGCGCTCTCTAGGGTGTGTTGGAAAAAGGCTCCCAATATTGTAGATGCCTGGTCCTGAGATCTACAACAAAACGACTAAGATCAATGGGCTCACAATTCAGCAGCTTCTGTTTGAAAATATGGGAGTGTGCCAAACCATCCATGGCTGATAGAATATGGGAAGACCAACAATCATCAGATCAGATGGTACCTGTACCGATGCGCATGAGGAGCGACCTACACGCAGATAGGATAGTATAGGAAAGGGTTGCATAATTGTACCTGCCTACATGGCAGCTTCGCTGAAGCAGAAAAGCTGCCTATAACCAAACCAAACTTGTCAACAAGTGTCAATTGGAGAAGGAAGTGAGTCTTTGTGCTGCGTTGCATACACGCAGGGCTCATTCATGCTAAATCAACCATGTTCGATAGGATAGGATAGGGTTACATAGCTGTACCTGCCTACAAGGGCAGCTTAGCTCATGCTCATTCATGCTAAATCGACCATGTTCAACATGCGCTAACTTAGAGCTTGAAGGTAGAGCATTCCCCACACCCTATTCATTTCTACAAAGTCAAAGCCCACTCTGGCATAATAGGCAATGGGGGGCTGACGCCTGCGCCCGCACCGCAGCCCTCACAGACACCACAAACATTGCACTCCCAGATGCCAAGGACCCTTTTTACAGTTTCTACCGGCTCTCATTGAAGACCTCTCACGCACAAAATGATGGCATGCACCGCTCCCACGCTTTCCCAATCCACTAGTGGATGGTGAGGTAGTACTACCTCACCAACCTGAACGACAAACTTAAACAACATATGCACAAAAAACACAAGCTTGGCTCTGCTGATACCTCTGGCTACCATTACAATAGCTGGCAAAGGCTCAACTATGCCATACAACCCACCTCCCAGTCACCACTGCCAACATAGAAGCCCACAACCCAAACTGTCAACTTGCTAACAAGGGGTTACAAGGGAAAAAAGGCCTCAGCCAAGACGTTTGACTGCTAGCCTGTTCATTAATACACAGTCATGCACAAAAAACTCCATAAGGCTGTAGTGTCACTGAGGAGCCTTGCATCTCCCTCACCTGGTAGTAAGAAGGAAGCTGATGGGGATCTGGTCAAAAGGTTACAAGGGAAAAAAGGCCTCAGTCAAGACGTTTGACTGCTAGCCTGTTCATAAATACACATGAGGTCATGAAGAAAAAAGGGAGTTTGTTGTTATCCTGGTTTAGAAAAATATTGATATCCTGGGAATTTACATGATGAATGGTGCCTAGACAGGGCATCCTGTGGGAGACGTGGAGGTGTATAGAAAAGCAGTTCCTCTTCACCTGGCTTTGACACAGTCCTACCTTCTTTCATAAAACATGCGTGCAAACTTGTCCCCAGACGCCATGTCAGAGGTCTTGAACATCACAATGTGCTGGCTCCATACATTTCACAACTCTTCACGCTTATGCTCAAAACTGCTCGCATCCCCTCATCATGGAAAGCTGCCAAACTTGCTCCAATATTCAAAAAGGGCGCTGTGACACATCCTTCAAACTACCGGATGCTTGCAGTCAGTAACACACTATACCGCCTGTACACAAATGTCCTCCGCTCCATGGTTCAAGACTGGTGTGAAAAATACAACATTATTCCTGACAGTCAATTTGGCTTTTTCCCAGGCCGCAACACCTTACAGCCACTTTTTATTTTGAGGCACCTGAAGCATGCAGCTCAGATACTTCAACCTCAAGGCTCCCCACGTTTATATGCCACCTTTATTGATTTCAAACAGGCATATGACTCAATACCCAGAGACAGATTGTGGGAACACTTACACAAATGCCAGATGCCCAGCCAGCTTATCTCCATCATTAAAGACCTCTACCGAGATGACAAATACATCCTTATTGACGGAGATAAACGGGCAAGTGTCCAGCCAACGCATGGAGTTAAACAAGGGTGCCCACTGTCACCACTCCTATTCTCAATCTACGTTAATGACATTGGCTGCATCACAAATGGGGAAACAGGAGCGGTGACAGGCTTACCAAATTTTCATGTTTCTCACATGCTTTATGCAGATGACCTCGCTTTGACTGCAAACAACCACACCCACATGCAAGCCATGTTAAACAAGTTGCAGGGTTATGCAACCAGAAAATGCCTGACGGTCAACACAAAAAAGTCTGAGGTCGTCTGCTTCAATTCCAGAGCTGACACTCTTCCTCAACTGTTGTTTGATGGTGAAAACCTGCCCTACACTGATTCTTTTAAATATCTGGGTATGGTCTGTGACAAACGTCTCAACCTTTCCACTGCTGCTGAGGCTGCTCTGAAACCATGCATGGCGGGGACTTATCGTGTCAAAACCTTTGCTCACGACCACAACCTTACAAATCGGCTGCATGCGCTCATTTGGCTCTTGAAAACGTATGCTATCCCAGCAGGAATGTATGCTAGCCAGATTTGGGCCACTCCTTACTTACGGCAGGGCGCAGAAGTGGACAACCTGTTGCAGAAGTGGATCCTGAACGTTTTGCGAAATCTTCTTGGAGTGAAATCCACAACACCATCTTGGAGCATTTTACGAGAATGTGGCATTGAACCTTTTCAGTTCAATTGGTTCCGTGCCACTATGCGCTTCTACAACCTGCTTACTAAGTGCAACAGTCTCCTCCTCAAAAAGGTTCTCCATGCTGACATCAGCCTTAGCTCCATGACTGATTCTTGTTGGACGTCCCACCTCTTATCTGCGCTGGATGGTTTGGCTCACTCGGATCTGATGAAACGTCAAATCATGGCTTGTGACCCTGTGAACCTCAGTCAATTTGTGGTGGACCTGAGATCTAGACACCTGGGCTATTGGAACCAATTCACAGCCCCTGATCCAAGAGTAAGCAACAGTAAGCGGCTGACTTACCATCAATGGTGCGCTCTCCCTGTCAGAAATGCACATGCCATTCACCCACCTTATACAATGCCTAAATACATGTACTTGGATCTTCCCCATCATGTCATTCGCAACACTGCCAGATTCAGGCTGCGGGTACACGCTCTCCGAGTTGAACGGGCTACTTGGTCCAATAGTACTTCTCCGGTCTGTGATATCTGTGATTCTGATGACATACAAGATGAAAAACATGTGTTGTTCAGATGCTCCAATCCCCAGGTCTGCTCTCTCCGTCAAAAGTATGCCTCACTTTTTGAGCACAACTTCTCTTTCCTACACCTCCACATCTCCCACAGGATGTCCTGTCTAGGCACCATTCACCATGTGAATTCCCAGGATATCAATACTTTTCTAAACCTGGATAACAACAAACTTCCTTTTTTCTTCATGATCTCATGTGTATTTATGAACAGGCTAGCAGTCAAACGTCTTGACTGAGGCCTTTTTTCCCTTGTAACCCCTTGTAACCCCTTGTATAGAAAAGAGAAGTTGTGCTCAAAAAGTGAGGCATACTTTTGACGGAGAGAGCAGACCTGGGGATTGAAACATCTTAACAGCACATGTTTTTCATCTTGAATGTCATCAGAATCACAGGTATCACAGACTGGAGAAGTACTATTGGACCAAAAGCCTGCTCAACTTGAAGAGTGCAAACTTGAGGCTGAATTTGGCAATGTTGCGAAGGACATGATGGGGAAGATCCAAGTACATGTGTTTAGGTAGAGTATAAGGTGGGTGAATGGCATGAGCAGCTCTGACAGGAAGTGCGCACCATTGATGGTAAGTCAGCCGCTTACTGTTGCTTACTCTTGGATCAGGGGCTGTGAATTGGCTCCAATAGCTCAGGTGTCTAGATCTGAAGTCCACCACAAATTGACTGAGGTTCACAGGGTCACAAGCCATAATTTGACGTTTCATCAGATCCGAGTGTGCCAAACCATCCAGCACAGAGAAGAGGTGTGACGTCCAACAAGAGTCAGTTTTGGAGCTAAGGCTGATGTCTGCATGGAGAACCTTTTTGAGAAGGAGACTGTTGCACTAAGTAAGCGGGTTGTAGAAGCGCATAGTGGCACGAAACCAATTGAACTGAAAAGGTTCAATGTTACATTCTGGTAAAATCCTCCAAGATGGTGTTGTGGATTTCACTCCAAAAAGGTTCCGCAAAACGTTCAGGAACCACTACTGCAACTGGTTTTCCATTTCTGTGACCTGCCGTAAGTAAGGAGTGGCCCATATCTGGCTGGCATACATTCCTGCTGGGATAGCATACGTTTTCAAGAGCCAGATGAGCGCAGGCAGCTGATTTATAAGGTTGCGCTCGTTAGCAAAAATCTTGACACGATAAGTCCCTGCTATGCATCGTTTCAGAGCAGCCTCAGCAGCAGTGGAAAGGTTGAGACGTTTGTCACAGACTATACCCAGGTATTTGAAAGAATCAGTGTAGGGAAGGCCGTCACCATCATACAACAGTTGAGGAAGAGAATCAGCTCTGGAATTGAAGCAAACGGCCTCAGACTTTTTTGTGTTGGCCATCAGGCAATTTCTGGTTGCATAACCCTGCAACTTGTTTAACATGGCTTGCATGTGGGTGTGGTTGTTTGCATTCAAAGCGAGGTCATCTGTATAAAGCATAGGATAAACATGAAAATTTGGTAAGCCTGTCACCGCGCCTGTTTCCCTATTTGTGATGCAGCCAATGTCATTCACGTAGATTGAGAATAGGAGTGGTAAGAAAAGAAAAGAAAAGACTACGCAAGCCAGGTCCAGCTGCGTGCATTAAGGAAAGGTCCCCTAACTAGCAAGCTAGCTAGGGCCTCACCAAGGAGGTTCACTGGCCCAGTCTAAACCAAGCTATGAACCTATGGAGAGCAACTAATGCGGGTCCGGCGGG
The DNA here is from genome assembly GCA_914767535.2 of Dunaliella primolecta. Classification (NCBI taxonomy): domain Eukaryota; kingdom Viridiplantae; phylum Chlorophyta; class Chlorophyceae; order Chlamydomonadales; family Dunaliellaceae; genus Dunaliella; species Dunaliella primolecta. Next base: position 7,203,192 of record OU611751.1, on the reverse strand, counting down.
TTGCTGTCAGCCATGCGCCTGCGGGCGTGGACTCTCCTCCTGCCTGCCTTGCCCCCAGTGATGCCCCTGCCAGAAGAACCCTGCAAGTATAATGAGTGCCTGGTGTTCATAATTTTTGTTGATGATTGGATTGCATGGCAACTTAATTGAGAGGCTAATTTTTCTGCGTTATGTCTGGTAAGACCCAGCTCAACCAGGGGAGTGATGGTGTAGTCATTATAGATAGTACTTGCTACACCAAGTAAGATGGTGTGCAAGGTCACCTTATTATTTCTGTTTGGATTTCTGAGACTACGGGTGCAAAGTCTGGAAATAGTATCAGCATGCTGGTCAGCAGCTGTTCGTAGGCTGGGTAAGGGGTTAGTGTCAGGGCAGAATTTAAGTTCTACAAGGTGAATATCTCTGGCGTGGGCAGGTATCATCCTAGGGTTAAGATGGGTTGCTCTCCCTGGGATAGGGCGCACAAAGACAGCATCAGGACGGCTTTGGTGTCGGGCAAACGGACCAGAACCATTGGAACTAGCCCAGTCAGGAATATCCCTGGAGATGTTTTCAGGGACTTCGATACCTTGTTCTTGGAGCTTTTCCCTACAGCAAGCATCCATTGCAACAAGGAATGAGCCATGTGCACCTTTGCTGAGGGCTTCGCAACAGAGACTGAGGGCAATGTTGTGTCTGTTTATGAACATCCCTTGGCATGTTGGGTGTGAACATCCGAGGACAATGTTATTTATGCTGTCCAACTCGCCGCATAGTCGGCAGTTGGCAGGCCCAGATGTGTGATTAAACCTGACAGCGTGTTTCTGGGTGTAGATTGTGCCAGTGCGGTACTTGAGGAGGTTTATTTGTTGTTTAAGGGTAATCTTGGGGTTGCTCCAAAAGGAATTGCTAATTATTTTGGTTAGCAAGTTTAGGGGATAGCTTAGGTAAGCCTGTGTTGGTATTGCTGCCATGAGATGGTGGTTGCATGAGTCGCTGCCAGCCTGTGTAATAGCAACTGGATATATCGGCAGAGCCAAGCTTGTGTTTGTTATGCATGTGTGTTTTGAGCTTACCTTTCAAGTTAGTGAGGTAAAGGGGTATGGCAGTATGGGAGTGCCCTCGGGGAGGTTTGACGGATAACCAGAAGGAGTTGTGGAAAGGGTCCTTGGCATCAGGCAATGAGATATCTGTGTTATCCATAATAGCCGCAGTTTGTGCGCAAGCATCAGCTCCCTCATTGCCAATGACACCTGAGTGGGCTTTGACTTTATAGAAATTCAGCTGATGTGGTGAGTGCTCTATAATGGTTGAAATAGCTTGAATGAGCTCTGCATGCAGGTGGATCCGCATGCTCATTGGATTGAGGATCTGCCTGTAAATTTGGGACAAACAGGACGCACTGTTGGTGGCTATGTTTGTGTGCCCCTGTTGGAGTGCGACAAGGATGCCAGCCAGTTCGGCTCTGTTGATTGTGTTAGTTGGGCCACGGCCATTGGTTTAATGTACAGTTGAAGTTGTGGTGAGAGGTGGTCGCCCTCTTTGTTTGGTTTGTAGACGCCTGAGCCGACAAGTGGTGGGGAGTTATCCTTGGTTTTCATGACGCTGCCATCTGTGTAAGTGATGTCTTTCCAACACTGGATTTTGGGCGTGAAGGTGGCATTTTGTGCGTGATGTTGATCTATTACTGCTTGTGTGTGCTTGTGTGAGCATTCAAGGGACACCTCGAGGGGAAGGGATAAAAACTTTTTCTCCATTTGTTTGATATTAGTCGTTGGTTGGAGCTCAGGTTCCTAGGGGGGGCAGGACGAGCAAGAGGTAAACACTGGGCTGGGACGTTGTGCTGAAGCTCTTCAAACCAGCGCTCATTGGCATTTTTTATGGTCTCCCTTGCTTGTGTGTTCCAGACAACAATGAGCTGTGTGGGGTATGCAGGATGGGTGGGGTTGGGTACGGTGTTGAACCAGTACTGGGGGGGTTCAAAATGGATGTGTCTTGCAGGGAACTTGGCAAGCACTTTGATGTATCCTGGGTGGTTGTTAAGCCAATTCATGTAGGCATTGCCGCTGGAGCCCCTCCAGTGGGGTAGGAGTATGAAGGTGGCAACCGGCAAATCAGTTTGAATGGAGGAATGGAGTGCGTGGCGCAGGAGATGAGTCATGGTTTCATCGTCGTGAGGGGGGTGACAGATAGGAGTGGTGACAGTGGGCACCCTTGTTTAACTCCGTGCGTTGGCTGGACACTTGCCCATTTATCTCCGTCAGTAAGGATGTATTTGTCATCTCAGTAGTGGCCTTTAATGATGGAGATAAGCTGGCTGGGCATCTGGCATTTGTGTAAGTGTTCCTACAATCTGTCTCTGGGTATTGAGTCATATGCTTGCTTAAAATCAATTAAGGTGGCATATAAACATGGGGAGCCTTGAGGTTGAAGTATCTGAGCTGCATGCTTTAGGTGCCTCAAGATGAAAAGTGGTTGTAAGGTGATACGGTCTGGGAAAAAGCCAAATTGACTGTCAGGAATCATGTTGTATTTTGTACACCAGTCTTGAACCATGGAGCGGAGGACATTTGTGTACAGGCGGTAAAGTGTTACTGACTGCAAGCATTTGGTAGTTTGAAGGATGTGTCACAGCGCCCGTTTTGTAAATTGGAGCAAGTTTGGCAGCTTTCCAGGATAAGGGGATACAAGCAGTTTTGAGCATAAGCGTTAAGAGTTTTGAAATGTATGGAGCCAGCACATTGTGATGTCCAAGACCTCTACCATGACGTCTAGGGACCAGTTTGCACGCATGTTTTATGAAAGGATTTGGGACTGTGTCAAAGCCGGGTGAAGAGGAACTGCTCATGTTGGAAATGTGCTTAGAGACAAGGGAGGTTAGCTCAATTTCCCCAGGCAGATTGAAAGGGTGCGGGCCTGTGCCCCCTGATGCTTCATTATGCAAGCCATGAGTGTCATTGTTGGAAGGCGAAAAATGGTTGAATAGGTTGTTGATATGATCCTGCCAGGCCTGCTCAGATATAAGAGTGGTATGGGAGCTCACGGGTTTCATAAGATGTTTGTGCACAGCCCGATCTTTTTGGAATAGCTTGCGCATGAAATCTACAGCTCGAGTGGGGGTGTATCGTCGCTTAGCACGCTGCTGAACAGCTCTGTACTCTCCGTGCAGTTTCTCACAAGCGTGCCTGGCTTGCGTAACAACTTGCTAACAAGGAGGTCAGCAACTCCTTCTGGTATAATCCAAATATTACCCTGAAACAGCAAGGTAGATGTAATCAAATACCGGGATACAGACAGGCTACTACACTTACTACAAGATCTTGCTCATGTAAACAAAAACATGAGCAATGCCTTTTGGAATATGCCCAGTCTTTCAACTCAAATGAAACATACAATCTTCCAAAACCGCAGAGGCGCCCTATACAATCAGAAACATGCAGTCCGATATGAAAGGTCCACTAGCCTTACATGCCCCCTGCCTGATTGCCATCACATGGATAGCGCTCTCCACATCCTATCTGGCTGCCAATGCCCCATCATGCGTAACGCGGTAACTGAGCGTCACAATATTGCTTGCAGAATGATTTCAAAACTGGTCAGTGAAGGCTCTTATGGGGCCAATGTTGTGCAGTTAAATGCGGGCAACACAAACCGTCATGGTTTGGCCCAGCACGACCTGCAAGTTCCTGAGCAAATCTCTAATCCTGCTGTACCTTCCAACCTCTTGAAACCCATGGTTCCTATTCAAACCAGACGCAACTTGCGTTGAACTCCAGCCGCCCTGATGCAATCTTGGTCACTCCTCACCCAACTAACCCAAACAGACCACCCACTCCACCCTCACACCGGGTACTGCGCAGTATGGGGAGTAGCACAATCCAACCCGCCATATCCACTTGATAGAAATCAAATACTGTTAAGATATGAGGCCTAGTTCCCAGCTAGAAGCCTCACAGCAACAACACAGCAAACTGCGCAAACAATCCCAAGGTGAAGAGATTACTATCCACCCAATCCTCCTGGGTGTGGGCGGGACTACTTACGTTACCCATACGCTTGAGCAATCCAAAACAATTAGGGATTGACTCACAGAGATCTGAAACACTTGCAAGAAAACTCCATGCCCATTCTGTACAATTTGCGCACAAACTTACCTCTACCAGACGTGCCATTGAAAATAAAAACACTTATCACAACACTGGTGCCCTGGAACAGCGTGCTGCCAGAAACCCACCCTATCCACATTAATTTCCTTTTCATCTTCTGGTGAGGGAGACTCACGGCTCTTTGAGCCAATGTGTCTCTCTTTCCTAAATTGATGTAAGGACAGTTTTCTCTGCCTACGTAGCTTTTTCTTTTTCTTATCCCAGTCATCACTGCCAACAAAAAAGCCCATAACCCAAACTGTCAACTTGCTAACAAGGAGGTCAGCAACTCCTTCTAGTATAATCCAAAGATTACCCTGAAACAGCAGGTAAATGTAATCAAATACCGCACATGTACAGTCTACACACAAAAGCATGCCATTAGATTCAATAGGTCTTCCACCGATGGAAGATGCCCACTGTGTGATGATATGGACAGCATTGATCATGTTGTCCTCAGATGTCCAAATCCAACTATTAGTGGTATGCACACCAACAGGCACCATGAGGGCCTTAGCCTCTGTGCAGAAGCCCTTAGTAAAGGCAGGTTTGGCTCATCCCTTATTGGTATGGATGCCTGCCGTTATGAGAGACTCCTGGATCAGGGCATACAAGTACCTGAAAACATATCACGAGCTATTCCAGACTGGGTTTTTCCTAATGGTACTGGCTCCTCTGCCTGGCACCAGAGCCGCCCTGATGTTATCTTTGTGCACTCTATCCCAGGCAGACAAGCTCACTTTGATGCTTCAAAGATCCCTCCTCAATACAGGGACATTCACCTTGTTGGACTGAAATTTTGTCCAGACACCAACCCCTTCATCACCTTAGAAACTGCAACAGTTCAACATGCTCATACTATAACCAGACTTAAAAACCCGCAGCTTAAGGAATCCAAACAGCAAAGTGATTCTAAACATCATCCTGATTGGTGTGGCTGGCATTATTTACAATGAGTACACGATCAAACCTCTTGTCAGTTCAGGCCTAACCAAACATAAAGCAAAGTCCCCAGCACTCGATTTGAGTTCAAGTTGCTATGCCATCTAGAGATTAACCACAATTATTAACACCAGACACACTCTTTGTTTACAGGGGGCTTCGGGGGGGGAGGGGGGGGGGGGGCGCGGGGCGCGCGGAGGTGGATACCAGGAGGAGGAGAGTCTGGGCGTCTAGGGGCATGGCTGATGCCCCCCTCATTATCCTCATTAGTTCTGTCTCTTTCCCTCACCTAGGCTAGTTTTAGCTAGTGTAGTTTTGAGGGACCTTTGGCCCTTGCTAGCTTGCTAGTTAAGGGACCTTTCCTTAATGCAAGCGGCCTGTGGCGTGCGTAGACTCTCCTTTCTTTCTTTTGCTGTGCCTGTCTATAAGGGCAGCTCAGCTGAATCAGCTGACCAGACCAAACTTGTGAAGGGTTACATATATGTGAATGGAAGGAAGGGAAGTCGAGGGTTACATAGCTGTACCTGCCTACATGACAGCTTTGCTGAAGCGAATAAGATACCTGTATCAAACCAATCCGACCTGGAGAACGAAAACAACATTTTAGGTATACACAAAGGAGCCTTCAGTCAAAACACATGACATCTAGGCTATAGGGCAAAGAAGAAATTAAAAAAGATCCCAAAGTTATGCATGAGTAATTAAATTGTTGTAAAAACAGCTTTCCAGGAATAAGGGGAAATAAGATTCAAGACCAGCGAGCATCAAGCAAAGGACAGGGGTTAAGAAAAAGGTTCCATGAGAAATGTGTCCATTTGATATTAGACTGATAGGGCACTGACAGATAATGCAGCTATGGAAACAAATTAGCACTCTGGATTAGCATAAGAGAGAGCAACAGATCAAGTACAATGCAAGAGGGTATCATGCAAGCCACATAAGATTGATGCACACAACTCCAGGGCCTCAACATAGTAGCGCCAAAAAGTATACTAGGGTTTGGTTTGGCTCTCTCAGGTGCTTCATGGCAGCTCAGAAAAATCTTCCTCAATATACGCAGTCAGGCCTAAGGCATGGAAAAAAAATAAAGAGGGAACTCAAGAACGCGCAATTAAGCCTTAGGACCAAATGCAACTTTGAGGAAGCATATTTTTTGCCTGGCGGAAAGTTGCTTGAGACCTGGAGTGCTGTCGCTGCATTGCTGTCTTTCCCTGAATGTTACGTTTCTGCTTCTATTCTTTTTTCAACAAACAAAACTTACAACTCAGTCACAGCATTTCAAGCATGCTGACACTGTCAGGCATGAACTGTTCATGGCATGAATTTGGTTAATCCTAGCCAGGACTGATGGGAGGCATCAGTCTGGTTCATGATGTCTCTAAGACTCAATGCGCTACTTAGGGGTGCAGAACTAAACAGGTGCTGAAACTGAGTTAGCGGGTTTGTTAAATCTTAAGTGGGGCAGTCCAGGATAATGTGCTCTTCGTCTTGTACAGCGTGTCAAGCAAATTTACTGCAAATTAGCTCGTATGGGCACCTGTCTCCATGATGCCATTGGGTTTCCCCTTGAAGGTTGTAACTGAAACAACAACAACAACAACAACAACAACAACAACAACAACAACAACAACAACAACAACAACAACAACAACAACAACAACAACAATGGGAACCCAAGCCCCAGTGGTGTGAATCAGGGTTGAAGGGGTGGCCGGTAAAGGCACAAATTGATAAGGCTATCTGGTCCAACAATACTTCTCCGGTCTGCGATATCTGTGATCCTGACATGCAAGATGAAAAACATGTGCTGTTCAGATGTTCCATTTTCTCCAACCCAACGCTCTCTCCGTCAAAAGTATGCCTCAATTTTTGAGCGTAACTTCTCTTTTCTACATCTGCATATCTCCCTCAGGATGACCTGTCTAGGTCCAATTCACCATGTAAATTCCCAGGTTGCTATTTTCCTTTCTAATCCAGGGTAAGATAAGGAAAAAACTGCGTAGACAGAAGGATCTCTCCCTACATCAATTAAGGAAAAGGAGACACATTGGTTCAAAAGAGCCGTGTGTCCCCTCCACCACAAAGCTGTGAAATAAAAGTGCTAACGGGATCTGGAGGGTTACTGGAAGCACCTGGCTCCGTAACCTGGCTGTGACAAGTATTATTGTTCTCAATAGCACGCCTAGTGGTAACACGGTTGTTGGCATACATAACAGAATGGGCATGAAGTTTGCAAGCAAGTTTATTGGCGCGTTGGTGGTCAAGTCCCAGCTGTTTAAACTGGTTAAGGGTGTGCTCAGTATGGCAGGTCCCACCAACACCCAAAAGGATGGTGAGGAGAGTCAAACTTTTGCATCAACAAGTTTGCAGAGGCCTGCATGTTGCCACTGTGCCGCCTCCAAGTGTTGCCCAGGCCTCGTGTCTTCACAGTACTTGATTTCAATCAAGTGCACATGCCGCTGTTTCACATTCAATGGTTTCACATTCAGGATAACAACAAACTTCCTTTCTTCCTTCATGATCTCATGTGCATTTATGAACAGGCTAGCAGTCAAACGTCTTGACTGGGGCATTTACTCCTTGTACCCCTTGTAACCCTTGTGTAGTACGTCCTCATTTCCTACAGGAAGCATGAGCCTCTCGTGGGGTCAGATTGTCCAGGCTCCTCCAAGCATTGATACTTTGCTCACGTAGGACAACCTCCGGTTCATGTTAATTCTGGATCTGGTGCAAATGGCTGCAGCAAATTGTCAGACATTAAGGCACGTCATCTAAGGCTGTTAGAGCCTGGTAATTCCAACTGCCCTCAGGCTTCTTATCAGCAAATCCCAGGTCTGCTTGCACAACTCGGCTCAGGAGGGCAATGTTTGTGCTGAAAACAAAGTCCCAGAACCTCATGATACACCTGAACCAGTAGAAGTACTACTTCTATATATTCTCTAGTAGAGAGGCATCTGACCCGTCTTCCTTAAGATGCATCCTGTTTCTGTTGCTCTCCTAACACCCGAAAGAGACGTGATAAAGCCTGTATGATAAGAAAAAGAAAAAACTATGTAGGCAGCGAGAACACTCCCTTCATCAAATAAGGAAAAGGAGACACATTGGCTCAAAGAGCCGTGAGTCTCCATCACCAGAGGGAAAGAGGGAAGCTAGTGTGGGCCCGGTAAGTTTCTGGAAGCATGCAGTCCCAGTGCACCAGAGTAATGGTGAGTATTTTTGGTTTCAATGCCATTGGCATGTCTGGTAGAGGTGAGTTTTTGCGCATATTGTACAGAGTGGGCATGGAGCTTTCGTGCAAGCTTGGTAAACCTTTGCGGGCCAATCCCTAGTTTTTTTGATGGATCCAGGGTATGGGCAGTACAGATAGTCCTACCCACACCCAGATGGATTGTGTGAAGAGTGATCTCTGCACCTTAAAGTTGTTTGCGCAGTTCACTGTGTTGTTGTTGTGAGGCTTCTAGCTGGGCACCAGGCCTCGTATTTTTGCAGTATTTAATTTCTATTATGTGGATATGGCGGTTTTGGATGTTTGATTCATGAAGTTGCCTGGCTGGAGTTGTGCTGCTTCTACTACTTCATTACGTCTCACACTGCGGAGTACCCGATGTGAGGAGGGAGTGGTCTATTTGGGTTAGCAGGGCAAGGAGTGACCAAAATAGCATCAGGGCGGCTGGAGGTGCGTCTAGCTTGATCAGGAATGCTGGGGTCAAAGAGGTATGGAGATATAACGCGGTTAGAGATTTGCTCAGTGATGTGCATGTCATGCTGAGCCAGACGGTCTGCGCTGCCGACATCCATTTGTAAGAGGTACGACCCATAAGAGCCTTCGCTGACCCCTTTCAAAATCATTCTGCTAGCAATGTTGTGACGCTCAGCTACCATGTTACGGATGACAGAGCATTGGCAACCTGAGAGAATGTGGAGAGCACTATCCATATGGTGACATTCTGGGAGGGGGCATACACGGCTAGTGGATCTTTTGAAGCGGATTGCATGTTTTGGATTGTAGAGAGTGCCTGTGCGGTATTGGAAGATTGTATGTTTTACTCAGATTGAGATACAGGGTATGTTCCAGTAGTCACTGCAATGCTCTTATTTGCATTAGGTAGCAAACTTTGGTAATAAATGTATTGGCCTGTGGTATGGTCTGCATATTCAAGCCTGTGCTTAGCGTGCAAGAAAGAAAGAAAGGTCTACGCCCATGAGCGTGCATTAAGGGAAGAACCCGTCAGGGAACTCACCAACCACCCGGATTCCTCCAAGTTTCTTGTAGCGTGCATATAAGATTCAGAAGCATATTTCAGGTCCAGAAACTATATCAGATTGGGGATGGGGGAGGAAGATTTAGATGTACTCAGTCTTGCTTCTTCCAAGCCAGCCAAGCAATATTGTACAAGGGGTTGCCGCCTGGGCCAGCGCTAGGGATACCGGTACCAGTTTGTTATCAGTTTATTGTTTCTTTTTTTGCGGCTAGCCTGGTACTTGGCAATTTTACCTGCGCACTCATTCCCAGCTAGTCCTGCATGAGATTTGACCTTATAGAAGATGTGACCATGAAGGGTGCAAGCAATGTTTGAAATCGTCTTCAGAACATCTCCTTGTACATGACATCTGTGCTCCTCCGGGTACAAAATTTGCTTTCTGAGTTGGTGAAGTGAGCTGAGGCTACCTGTGGCTACGTGTGTGTGTTTGTGAGTGAGTGTGGCTGCTATTGCAGCCAGCTCAGCTCTTCCTGTGGTGTTGGTGATACCAGCGCCATTGGGTTCAACTAGATTCTTTGAATCACTCATAGGATGATACACTCCTGCCCCAATAATTGTCTTGCCGTCCTGAACCCGGCAGCTGCGGTCTGTATAGGCCCAGGACTTCCAATCTGCAACTTTGAGCTGGAGTTTTGGCTTGGAATGACAAGGAATAGGGGCAGTTATGTCCGTGGCTGGTGTATGAGGGACCTTGGCAATTTGCTTCTGGCTAGGGGAAGCTTTTCGCATTTACTTATGCCAGGCATAACGGCGTGCCCTGCATTACTGATGGGGTCATTGCTCACATTCTTAACGAGCCACTTTGCTTTAGAGATATCGCTGGCTAAACCTGGGAGATAGGTAGGGCTCTGGTTGTTCAATTGGACTCATGCAGCTGCATTCCAGACTGCAATAATCTGAAGGTCCCAGGTATGCTGAGGGAGAGCAATGACCTGGTTGGGCCAGGATTGGGGACTGTCGTAGGTGAATGCATCTTTTGGAATGGTCCCAAGCTTGTAGCAAAGACGTGGGTATGCAGTGAGAAGCATTGTGTAGGGATTGGTTATCATCAGATTACGGCCTGCTGGTAAGAACATGAAGGTGGCCGTAGCATCTGTATTGAGGATGGCAGAGTATATAGCATGTCGCAGGGCTAGTGTCATGGACGTATTGTCATAGATGGGTGGCAGATAGAAATTGCCAAAAATCTGGATGAGAGGGAACCGTGTTGGGCACCAAAAAGAGTGTCACCGTGTCACAGTGTCACCGTGACGGGGGTCAGAGCTCCAGCAGTTCAGGTAATGAGTGTTATTGTCCAAGGAAGAGGCCATTTCCTATAGGGTGGCCTTTGTCCAATTTTGGAAGGCACTTGTGAGTGTAAGGTGGAAGCGTCCGTGAAAAGGAGTATTTCATCTTTTTGCTCTGATATTTGTTCTCCAATCTTGTCTTGTGGGCTAGGAGTCCCATTAATTCAGATGCAATTTGGTTGGTGGAGGGCAGATAGTATTGTGTAGGCCAAGTGCTTTGGCTTTTATTACTGCCTTTCCTTGAGGAGCAGCAGCCCAAAGACTGCTACCCGCCAAGTTCTGTTCACTTGCAGGAAGGAATATGTGTTTTGATTTAGATAATAAAGGAATGTGTGCTTTGATTTTTGCTGACGATTTGAAGGAGTAATATAGTTTGTCTGTGTTTGGCTGTGAAGGGAAGGTGAGTAAGGAGCCATTTGGGAAGAGGAGTTGTGGAGAAAAAAGCGGACTTGCAAAGAGAAGCACACTTCCACTGAAGAGAGCTAATTTGGGGTTGGCTGCAGATAAAAACATGTTCATCTTGATTGTCAGCATGTGCAAACACACTTGGCATTCCACGTTTTTTTGCAATGGCAAAATGCGACAAACTTTCCATTCTGAGCCAAACTCAGTAAGAAAAAAACAGAACTACGCAGGCAGAGAAACCACTCCCCGCATCAATTGAGGAAATGGGGATACCCAGGGCCGAGGCACCATGTATCCCCTTCATTAAGAGAAACGAAAGAAAAAAGTCAATGGGGATCAGGAGGGTCACTAGCAGTAGCCCATGCCCGATCTTGGTGATGAAAGTGAGAAAAGTCTTCTCAAAAGCGCGTCTGGTGCTAGCGAGTTATAAGCATACTAGAAAGAATGAACATACAGCTTCAGAGCAAGCTTGGCGGCTGTATGAGTGTCAAACTCATTAGAAAGTGACATATCCTACACACGGATTGAGGAAAACATCCTTTGTCTGGTGCAAGCACTAGGCAGGCCCCCAGCAAAAGAACAAGACACAACAGCAACGCAGGCAGAGAAAGTACTCCTCACATCAGTTTAGCAAAACGATAAGGAAACTTGGGTGAGGCCCTTGCTGTCTTACTTGCTAAGGAACCTCCATGCACATCCTGTAAAGTACGCCCACAAACTTGTTTCCACTAGGCGCGTAATTGAAAGCAAGTTTATTCCTCACAGCCAGGTTGTGGAGCCGGGTACTCCCAGCAACCCCCCAGATCCCCCGTAGCCCTTTTTCTTCCTGCTTTGTGGTAGAGGGAATTTGCGGCTCTATTGAGCCTATGCATCTTCTTTTCTTTGATTGATATAGGGAGTGTTCTCACTGCCTACGTGTTTCTCCTTTTTGATATTGGAGATTTTCCTCCGAGGAAGGAGAGTCTGCCTATGCAGCTTTCTTTTCTTTTTTCGTTTCCTTTTAGGAAACCTGTCATTAATGCAAGCAGCTTAAGGACTCGAGTAGTTTATGCTTTTTCTTTATTGCTTAAATGGAAATTTAGATCCCAGAGTTTTCTCTGCCTATGCATTTTTTTGAAACTTCTAATGAAGGCGTTCTTGTTTTTGCAAGCCGAGCTATCCTTTTAAGGGGGTCTGTTCTTTCTTTCCTTTCCTTTCCTATGGCATCAGTAAGAGTTGAATCCTCTCGGTTCAATTACATGCACCTTTTTTGCATCAACTAAGCTGCCCTTGTAGGCAGGTGCAGCTATAATACCTTCTCCTTTCCTTCTTGTGTCTCGCGCCAAAATAGTTTATGCTGCCTACAAAGCTTTCGTTAACACGTTTTGAAGCTTTACACATCTTATCTCGGACTTTCACCTAAGCTGCCCTTATTGGCAGGTACAGTTTATAACCCTGTCCTTTCCTTATCTGACTTTCAAAGGGGAAGCTCCCACCACACACAGTACTTTTTTTGGACGAGACAGTCGCTTCTTCCTATTCATAAGCTGGATCTTAGGATGTTTTTCATCTCTTCATGGCCTCTTGGACCATTTGTTGAGTTGTGCTATTCTAATTTTCTGTGATAACGTGGCATAACATCTCTTTCAGCAGTTAACACTTCTGAGCTCAGCTCAAGACATTGTTCCCACACTCAGTTGACATTTATAGACAAGTTTGGTTTGGTTCGGTTACAGGCACCTTTTTGCTTCAGCTAAGCTTCCCTTGTAGGCAGGTACAGCTATGTAACCCTGTCCTATCGTATCCTTTTCATTTCTTGCAGCAGCAAGCTAATGAGACCCATCACTTCATTTCCGAACTCATGGATGTTTTTGCTTGGCTGGTACAGTCAAACAAGCCAAGCAGCTGAACTACTTGGCTGAAGGTCAAATCCAATTGTGAACCTGTCAACCTTAATTTTGGCGTGATAAGGGTCTTCCCACAAAAAAAGCAGAACCCCCCAGACTGAATTGGACATGCTTCCCTCTCATTGTAACCTCATTGTACACAATCTCATTCCCTCTTAGGAGAGGCACACCCCTGTACTCAATTCACATTGTACATGAAATCATTATGGCACCATTTTCTGATATTTTAGGTTTGCGCTGGAGCAAAACCGGGCTCCTTTGTGTCTGTGCGTCTTCTTTTCTTTTACTGAAGTGGGGAAAGTATACTCCCACTACACAGTTTCATACCAGAACGCAATGAATTTGATCTGTTAATTTTTTCCAGGCCCAAGTTTTATGAGTCTCAACAGCATTTTTTGGCCAGGCCTGGTTACAGGCCTCAGTGTTTCCGCTCAGCTGCCCTTGTAGGCAGGTAAAGGAATATGTTACCTGCGAAGTTTTATTTTCTTTCCTCACACTCCACTGTTAAGAAATGACGTGTGGTATACGAGCCTTGCCTACTCAGCATTAACATTTACAGTTGCTAACGTTTCTTCCAGCTGGTCCTTGTCTTTGCTCCTCTCAGCCCTTCTTTTTCTATGGCGTGTTAGCTTCCTGTTGCTTCACAAACCCAGCAGTTTAAGGATATGGTGGCAGTCAAGTCAAAATTTGACCTTTGACATCCTTGTCATGGTAATCCATATGGGCCCGTTACCCATCAAATCCAAAAATACAAGAAGCAATGCTGAATCCATGTGATAACAAAAAAGTTGCAAAGTATTAAAGACAAGCTTCAGGTGACTCCCTAACCTCCTCGCCACACCTTTGCACTCTCCATCTTTCACCACCTTCTTGGCATTCAAGCACAGCAGATCACCAAGCACTCCTTGCCTTGCCGTGCCGATGTAGGGAGAGTCCTTTGCCTGCGCACGTTTCCTTTTCTACCAAGCAGTAGGCAAAATTCTGCCTGCCCCATGCACCATGAACAATGGCCTGCCTTGTTCACACTGCAGCACCTCAAAAAGACTTCTGCATTAACCCCCTCTACTGACTGCACAACCCCCCTCTACATAGCCAAGGATTTTAATTGCCACAACATCACGCTTCCTTATCTACTGACAAAGCGCACAAGTTGCAGCAAACATGTTGAGAGCATAATTTGCTGAAAATATTTCAGTAAAGTGAGCCACGAACAGGCATTGTGATGAGTCCCACCTTCAAGCAACCACACAATGGTGTCTGCGTCCTATTAATCAGCTAGCCCCCCTTTATTCTTGCTGTGCTGCAGTTTTCACACGCAATGTCACAGACATGATTGCAGTTCCAGATTCGCTGATGTCCAGCTTCTGAGCAAGGCTCTTTCAGGAAAGCTGAACGTGTGTTCATTGCTGAGGGGCTGCGCCCCAAGGAAGGCACATGGCAACCACAAAGCCCAGCACAGCACCACAAAGTACCTGACGGGGCGTATGGCCTAGCACCTCTTTCAACTTGATGTCGCCTATCGCTGGATTCTTATGGAAAATCTCAGTCACGACCTGCGATGCAAGGACGAGCAAGCTCAATGCACTGGAAAAAGGCGGCATTTAGCAGAAGATAGAACGAACTGCCAAACCAAAGAGGGCCAGAATGAAGTTGTTGAAATGTGCAGTAAATTTGATGCTTCCCACTTCAATGCCACGCACAAGGCAAGGCAATGGCCATGCGTGCCTGCTTACACGGCCAATTTCTTTATATGCCAACAGCAGTGACACCCTCTGTTCAAAAGTCGCATCATGAGGTGGACCTGAAAGCTCTTTTTGAACCTTGGTGGCCAACTAATAAATTCCTAGTCACCAACACCCCCACTTCCTTCGTGGATGCAAAGCATTTGGCACGGCATTGACGGAACGTGCTGATGAATTTCAAGCACAGAACTGTAACATCATTTTGACGTTTACAGGAGCACTGGCTGCCTCTTGTTGGCTGGCAACCACGCCTGCCTGAGTGAACTTTAATTTTTCACCCCTGATAATACAAAAGTAACTTGCATACCATGATTAGAATCGATCAGCAATATAGGTTACTCAGCAAACCAGTATGCTGGAAGGAGCTCAAGATTATTTGCTAACAGCGGCAGCAAGACTTGTCATTTAGAACCACCTGCTCCATGGTGACTAGCATGCGCACATGACTTGCTACAGCCGTACTGTTGCTTTTGAGGCACCTTGATTACGCTGAGAACGTATGTGTTTGTAATGCATTCCACCTGCTGTCAAGCCACTACAGTATGTTGCAGGTAAATACATCTAGTAAGCACGCGAAAGCTCTCACACGCCACCAGTTACAGCTCCATCTGTTTGTGCTGTTGCCCACACGTGCTGCACCTCACCCTCCACTGACCTGCAAAATTGCAACTGTGCACTATAGCCTCTCCCTCCTCAGAGCCCCACTCCTGAGCATTACTTGCCTGGTTCAACACGGCTGCCTGCTTCCCAGCATGCTGTCGGACGCCCATAGCATCATACATCACAATGACGCTGAATGCCATGGACACTGCGAACAGAGGACTGCTGAGGCCCTCTTGGAGGGCAAGGGCGGTCGTCACACCCTGTGTCAGCAAAGGGGTCAGCATGGGAGCAGTAGGGCACGCAAGCATTGCCAGCAGAATCGGGAGTCGCGTTGTTTGTGCTGTGATGCAAGCACCTCAATGGAAACGTGGGTGCAACACGCGAGAGCATGGCCATGGAGGCAGCAAGGCATGTGGGTGGCACAAAGAAAAGAGAGCATGGCGCTTGAGTAGCACATGTGCGCAGCAGAACGAGGGTGCAGCAGGGGAAGGAAGCAGCACAAAGAGGCACAAAGAGTTCCATGAGATCAGCAACAGGAGCAGCAATGCATGGGATCAGCAGCAGAGCTCTCTTGGCTGCTAGCCCTGGGGAATGGTCACCTTTTTTGTCAATGCAAAAAGCAGAAGCTATGTTTGTCAGGCATCCACCGGGAGGCGGACGTTCAGCTGGCTCTTCCTTATTGCTGGACATAAGTGTGCAGTTGTGTACAATCCATCCACACATGCATCCATCCACAATTTCTCACCGAGCAAAGAGATGAATGGGAAGAAGGCATTCCTCCCGGTTGGACTATGGCTTTCAAATCCCAGGTTCCCTTTTTGAAGCGCCACGTGAAGATCTGCAAGGCACATTGCCACAGGCATGAGGTACTCGAGAACGCTCTCAAGCAAGGATGGATTTTGTGCACACATGTGAGGCTGCAGGAAGAGGAAATTATTGTTGCCTCCTCGGTGCTCTTGTCTCCTGGTGGGCTTCTCAATGGGTCGGTTGGGCTGAATTGAAACTCATACAGAAAGGGAGGGCCTGCAAATCAGGGGGATTATTTGCCAAAATCCAGTCCGCCTGAAGAAGCACACAGGAAACAAACCAGGGACTGTGCCTTTTCCTATGTGCTGTCTCCCTGTCAGTTGCTCACTGTCCTTGTACATTTTAAGGCTCAAGGTGCAAGAACATTTCAAAAGTATTAATGCATTATGCATCTGTGCAGCGAAACCTGCAAGACAGACACAAAAAGACAGCCTCAAGGCAGGCCCACCATCAATTTGACGCACCTTGCCGAACTGTGCTGCAAACCAGGCAATGAAGCCGGTTATGAGGACCCTATTGGCAAGCAAGTCCTGAAATCCGCCACCTGGTAGCACTGGACAGACGAAGCCCATGGCCATTGGCCCTGCAAGGTCCACATGGTCCCTCCTGCTAGCAGTCAGGGATACTTGCATCAGTTCACCTTATCCAAACGCAAATGAACCTCATGGCACTTGTGCAAGAATTGTATAGGAAAACTTGGTTTCAACCTTATCAAAGCAGATGATGTAGGGGCACATACAGAGATTGCGTCAGCAGCAAGCACATGAGCACCCACCATTTCGTGCTGTGCACTGTGCGCAGCAAGCGCCTCACAGCCCTCCTCATCTTGATTTGGGAGGCTGAAAATGCTATTGCTGCAGCTGATGGGGCCATCTCAGGCTGTTGGAGCTCAGGCTGCAGGCTATCTGCTGCAGGATTAGATTGATGGTAGGCATGGGAGGAGGCAGCGCCACATTGCTCCCCACGAACTGATGCCGCATCACAATTGCTGCTCCTGATGGTAAGGTGTCGCGTCCTGCTGCTCACGCTGCTGCTCCCTCTTGCCCTGAACGTATTCGATTGAGCAACAGACTGCAGCGATAGCATTGTAATCAGGTCTAGAGCAGTTATGGAAAAATTGTATCAGATTGTCTTAAAGGTCTTCTTTCTGTTTGGACAATCTTGACTTGTCCTAATCAAATCCAAAGAATGACTGCGGAAGAAGTGGATGAAGATAACTTGGTTTAATTATTTATGAGTATCTCTTTACCTCTCATTATCTACAAGAAGAAGCTTGTCGTTGCATGCAGAGAGAGCAGGGGTGAGGTCTCTCCCCAGAAGTTTTCAGGGATCTCGAAGAATAGTAGGATAACTGCAATGTTCAAAACATGCAAATACCCAGGTTCAAGATGCAAGTGAGCGGAGTAACACCTGCTGTTTGTTGTACCTGTACATGCAGCGCATCCCTTTGAAGGGAATTCCTAGGATGCAGGCCTGAATATGAAAATCACTCGTGAAACACCAGTGCCCTGACGGAATGCAGGCCTTTCCTTTTCTGTATGAACTATGTTGGCAGTAAAAGAACACCCCCCGCATTAATTAAGGCATAGAGGATCCCAGGGCCGAGGCACCGTACATCCCCTTAACCAAGAGGAGAAACAGGAAGCAGATCAACATCAAGATCAGGAGGGTTACTAGCAACATCCTGTGCCTGACCTTGTTGGTGAGAGTTGAAAGGAAGGTTGCTCGAGATTGCGTGTGGTGCTAGCAAGTTTACAGGCGCACTGGGTAGAATGAGCATGAAGCTTCAGAGCAAGTTTGGTGGCTTCATGAGTGCCAAGACCAGGCTCTTTCAGGGCCTCCAAAGTTTGAGGGTCATCCACACCTACAAACATAATTCTAAAAACTGCGCAGGCAGAGGAAATTCTCCCTACATTGATTCAGGAATAGGAGACACATTGACTTAAAAGAGCCGCGAGTCCCCTCCATCATAAAGCTCCAGAACAGAGAAGTCTTATGGGCATCTGGAGGTTAATTGGAAGCACCCAGATCCATAACCTGGCTGTAAGAAGCAATTTTGTTTTTGATTGTGCGCCTAATGGTTACAACCTTGTGGGCATACTTACAGAACAGAATGGACAGGAAGTCCAGCAGACTTAGTCTACCAATGTGGACTACTCCTTTGCCGCTAGATATACCCTTTCCTGGGATTTCTTTCTTGAACCATGCAAACCATAATCACTTCATACAATATCATGTCCACCAAAAATGATCAAAATCAGAGGACCCCATATCGCGCTCTTGGCCTCAGATCACCTCAAAAAGGCCCCCCAGCTGTGAACCCCCGCCAAAAAGGGTGGAGAGGTCCTCTTGGAGCAGACCCTGCCTCCATGGACATAGGCGGCGCGTATTGCTTTGCATAACCTGCAAATCCCTGGACATTCAACAAACATAATCCTCCTTAAGTATATTTTCCCTCGTCGTTTCCATAGCAAACAAGGACTCACTTCTAGTCACCCTGGTGCAATATTAGTTGTTCCAATGGAAAGAGTGCCAAGGACCAATGCCTGGAATCTGTTGAGAAGTAGAGGGGGGGGCCCAGGGGGAACAGGGAGCACTCAGCGCCAGCCGCTCCACCTGCTTCAAAGCTCCGTCACACTCGTCAGCTCCTTCCAGAACAGAGGCACATCCATCTTGTGGAGGCGAAATACTGTGAAGACACCAGGCCCAAGAATCAGCTTGAAGCCTGCAAGCAGGAGCTCCGTGAGCTCTGTCACCATCTCTCAAGGGCCTCAGCTCATGGGGGGGGTCTACATCCAAAGTAGAGCCCCAAAATGAGCTTGGACTTGACACTCACAAAGTAGCCACGCTTGCTTTGAAGCTTCATGTTCATTCAGTCCAGTACGCCTACAAACTCGCGAGCACCAGACGCCCTCTTTAGAAGCCTTCTTTTAACTTGCGCCTACAAGATCAGGCACGGGGGACTTCTACCATAGGGTTAATGCTTACTCTGTGGTAGCAGTTCCGTGGATAATCCTATTTATACCCACTGAGTTTCCCTTTTCTTGGTGGAGAGGATCACGGTGTTTCGGCCCTATGCATCCTCTTTTCCTTAGTTGATGTGGAGAGCGCTTTTACTGCCCACGCAGTTTTTCTTTCTTTTCCTTCTATCTAAAATGTTGTTCACTCATATGTTGCACCAGCCCTCTTCTACAAAGGATGTTCCATGCTACGGAGCCCTGGTCAAGCACGAGGAGGGCGACAGTAAGGAGGAGGTCCTCGGATCGGATCCTTGTGGCCGGGGTGGAGATAAAGATGCCCTCTATCGGTGGGAGTCAATGGGAGACTCTTTCCTTAAAGCATGCGGCCGAACGGCAAGCGTAGATCTTTCTTTCTGTTCCATGCTAACCTTGACCTTAGTTCCAGGGGTTCTTCCTGCTGGACTTCACACCTTTTGTTTGCTGTGGATGGCCTACTAGATGTAGTACATCATGCTCATGGCTCCCAACAGAAAGTACGTTCATCTATCCCTCCTGATTTGAGTCAGCTTGTGGTGGATCTCAGGTCTTGTCACCTGCCATACTGGCAACTGGAGACAACTTTCCTCTTATCATCCACTCACTGCACTTGCTGTACCTCTTGGACTACTTGATAGTATGTGGTGAAGCACTGCATGCAGGACAGGTGACCTTTCCTTAATGCATGAAGCCAGACTTGGACTGCGTAGTCTTCCCTCCTTTCTTTCTTTCTTTCTTTCTTTCTTTCTTTCTTTCATTCACGAGGTCTCAACATCAAAAGATATCACACAACATCAATCATCATCACATGGAATAACGACATTAATGAAGAAGTATTTCTTTTATCTGTGACCTTCATGAAGCGAGGGGTGATGTGCAGGATGAGCATTCTATTTTCAGTTAAATATATCTCCAGGTCTACTTTGTTTGGCTTAAGTACGCTTTCTTATTATCTGGACCTCTTCCTCCAATCACCAATGCCTCTCCCCAGACGGATCCATACCTGTCTTCTACTCACCATGGACAAGCCTTTGATGTTTCTACTTTCATGAATCAAAACAACAACAAACTGTATCCTTTTCATTACAAACTTCTTTCTTTTCAAAAGAAGTTTGAAGGAAAGTTTATGAGCAGGTCAGCAGTCAGTTGTTTTGACTGGAGGCCTTCTTTGCTTCTGTAACCTGTAAGTCTAGGATTCTAAATACAGCCAGGCACCCAAGCGTTGGTATGATTGCCTTCAGACCTTGCTCTCAGCAAATGGTGCGTAACAGAAATCACAAACGGCCTGAGTGGTTTAAGTGGTTTGTGTCCCTTTTCCTTAATTGATGTAGAGAGAGTTTCCTCTGCCTACGTAGTTTTTCTTTCTTTCTGGTTTAATGATGTATGTACAGCCAGAAAGAAGGCCTTCTTAATTGCGCTGAAGACTGGGCAAGCTAGACACGCTTGTGAGCAACTGCACATAGAGTACAAAGCTGAAGCGCAGTGTGCTAAGCAACGATACACCCGCACTCAAGCTGCAGAGTTCATGCGCAGGCTATTCCAAAAAGATCCGGCTGTGCACAAACATCTTATGAAACCTGTGAGCTCCCGTACCACTCCTATTTCTGAGCAGGCCTGGCAGGATTATATCAACAATTTATTTCACCATCCTTCTGCTTCCAACAATGACGCTCATGGCTCAGATAATGGAGCATTAGGGGACACAGGCCCGCACCCTTTAAATTTGCCTGGGGAAGTTGAGCTTACCTCCCTTGTCTCTAAGCACATTTCAAATATGAACAATTCCTCTTCACCCGGCTTTGACTCAGTCCTACCTCCTTTCATGAAACATGCATGCAAACTGGTCCAAAGACATCACGGCAGAGGTCTAGAACATCACAATGTGCTGGCTCCACACATTTCACAACTCTTTATGCTCATGCTTAAAACTGCCCGCATTCCCTCATCCTGGAAAGCTGCCAAACTTGCACCAATATACAAAAAGGGCCCTGTGACCTATCCTTCAAACTACCGGATGCTTGCAGTCAGTAATACACTTTATCGCCTGTACACAAATGTCCTCCGCTCCATGATTCAAGACTGGTGCACAAAATACAGCATTATCCCTGACAATCAAATTGGCTTTTTACCAGGCTGCAATACCTTACAGCCACTTTTTATCTTATGGCACCTAAAGCATGCAGCTCAGATACTTCAACCTCAAGGCTCCCCACGTTTATATGCCACTTTTATTGACTTCAAGCAGGCGTACGACTCAATACCCAAAGACAGATTGTGGGAACACTTACACAAATGCCAGATGCCCAGCCAGCTTCTCTCCATCATTAAAGACCTATAACGAGATGTCAAATACATCCTTATTGACGGAGATAAATGAGCAAGTGTCCAGCCAACGCATGGTGTTAAACAAGGATGCCCTCCGTCACCACTCCTATTTTCAATCTTCGTTAATGACATTGGCTGCATCACAAACGGGGAAACAAGCGCGGTGACAGGCTTACCAAGCTTTTATGTTTCTAATATGCTCTATGCAGATGACCTCGCCCTGACTGCAAACAACCACACCCACATGCAAAACATGTTGAACAAGCTGCAGGATTATGCAAAAAAAAATGCCTGACTGTCAATACAAGAAAGTCTGAGGCCGTTTGCTTCAATTCTAGAGCTGATTCTCTTCCTCAACTGTTGTATGATGGTGACAGCCTTCCCTACACTGATTCTTTCAAATATCTGGGTATGGTCTGTGACAAACGTCTCAACCTTTCCACTGCTGCAGAGGCTGCTCTGAAACCATGCATAGCAGGGACTTATCGTGTCAAGATTTTTGCTAACGACAACCTCACAAATCGGCTGCATGCCCTCATCTGGCTTTTGAAGCATATGCTATCCCAGCAGGAATGTATGCCAGCCAGATAAGGGCCACACCTTACTTACGGCAGGGCTCAGAAATGGACAACCAGTTGCAAAGGTGGATTCTGAACGTTTTACGGAACCTTCTTGGGGTGAAATTCACAACACCATCTTGGAGCATTTTACGAGAATGTGGCATGGAACCTTTCCAGTTCAACTGGTTTCGTGCCAGTATGCGTTTCTACAACTCGCTTACTAAGTGCAACAGTCTCCTCCTAAGAAGGTTCTCCATGCAAACATCAGCCTTAGCTCCATAACTGACTCTTGTTGGACATCACACCTCTTGACTGCGCTGGATGGTCTGGCACACTCGGACCTGATGAGACGTCCAATTATGGCTTGTGACCCTGTGAACCTCAGTCAATTTGTGGTGGACCTAAGAACTAGACACCTTAGCTACTGGAATCAATTCACTACTCCTGATCCCAGAGTAAGCAACAGTAAGCGGCTGACACTTCATCAATGGTGCGCACTTCCTGTCAAAGCTGCTCATGCCATTCACCCTCCTTATACTCTACCTGAATACATGTATTTGGATCTTCCCTATCATGTCCTTTGCAACATTGCCAAATTCAGCCTTAAGTTCGCACTCTTCGAGTTGAGCAGGCTTTTGGTCCAATAGTACTTCTCCGGTCTGTGATACCTGTGATTCTGATGACATTCAAGATGAAAAACATGTGCTGTTTAGATGTTTTAATCCCCAGGTCTGCTCTCTCCGTCAGAAATATGCCTCACTTTTTGAGCACAAATTTTCTTCTCTACATTTCCATGTCTCCCACAGGATGCCCTGCCTAGATACCATTCACCATGTGAATTCCCAGGATCAATACTCCTATAAACTTGGATAACTTGTTGAACAACAAACTTCCTTTTTTCCCTTCATGATCTCATGTGTATTTATGAACAGGCTAGCAGTCAAACGTCTTGACTGACTCAGAGGCCTTGGAGGCCTTCTTCCCTTGTAACCCTTGTAACCCTTTTACAAATCGGCCGCATGCGCTCATCTGGCTCTTGAAAACGTATGCTATCCCAGCAGGAACGTATGCTAGCCAGATATGGGCCACTCCTTACTTACGGCAGGGCGCAGAAATGGACAGCCTGTTGCAGAGGTGGATCCTAAACGTTGTGTAAAATCTTCTTGGAGTGAAATCCACAACACCATCTTGGAGCATTTTACAAGAATGTGGCATTGAACCTTTTCAGTTCAATTGGTTTCGTGCCACTATACGCTTCTACAACTCGCTCACCAAGTGCAACAGTCTCCTTCTAAAAAAGGTTCTCCATGCTGACATCAGCCTTAGCTCCATGACTGATTCTTGTTGGACGTCCCACCTCTTATCTGCGCTGGATGGTTTGGCTCACTCGGATCTGATGAAACGTCAAATTATGGCTTGTGACCCTGTGAATTTCAGTCAATTTGTGGTGGACCTGAGATCTAGACACCTGGGCTATTGGAACCAATTCACAGCCCCTGATCCAAGAGTAAGCAACAATAAGCGGCTGACTTACCATCAATGGTGCGCTCTCCCTGTCAGAAATGCACATGCCATTTACCCACCTTTTACAATGCCTAAATACATGTACTTGGATCTTCCCCATCATGTCCTTCGCAACACTGCCAGATTCAGGCTGCGGGTACACGCTCTCCGAGTTGAACGGGCTACTTCGTCCAATAGTACTTCTCCGGTCTGTGATATCTGTGATTCTGATGACATACAAGATGAAAAACATGTGTTGTTCAGATGCTCCGATCCCCAGGTCTGCTCTCTCCGTCAAAAGTATGCCTCACTTTTTGAGCACAACTTCTCTTTCCTACACCTCCACATCTCCCACAGGATGTCCTGTCTAGGCACCATTCACCATGTGAATTCCCAGGATATCATTTTTTTCTAAACCAGGATAACAACAAACTTCTTTTTTTTCTTCATGACCTCATGTGTATTTATGAACAGGCTAGCAGTCAAACGTCTTGACTGAGGCCTTTTTCCCCTTGTAACCCTTGTAACCCCCTTGTAACCTGTTACCTGATTTTTCGCTCAGCTGCCCTTGTAGGTGGATATAGTGATGTAACCTTGCCTTGCCTTGAAGGCCTCAAGCTGATTCTTGGGCCTGTTGTCTTCATAGTATTTGACATCCACAAGACGGATTTGCCTCTGTTTCAGAAGGACCTGGCTAGGGTGACGAACCTTGGCGGCCGGAGGAGTGACTATGGCTGGTGCTGAGTCTGCCTGCTCCCCCATGCCCCCACTGGGGGCAGTAAGTCGTGCTTACTTCTCAATGGATACCTGGAGTTAGTTTTTGGCACTCATCTATAACTCATTACACCACTTTCCCACCGCATGGGGTAAATTTTGTCAATTTGGTGGGGTTAACACGCTTACTCATTGTGAACGCTCTGGCCAGCCTTTTGTCATGAGGGAGTTTGTTGTTGATTTGAGAAAAGCTGAGAGGCAGCTTTTCTTTACTTTCTCTTTTCCTGAGAGGTGTGTGGAATGCTGATGCCTTGGCGGAGCACGGTGAGCACATGAACAAATAAGCTAAATATCATTAATGGGTTACAAGGGTTACAAGGGAAAAAAGCCTCAGTCGAGGCGTTTGACTGCTGGCCTGTTCATGAATGCACATGAGGTCATAAAGGAAAAAGCAGGTTTTTTGTTATCTTGATTTAGAAAAATTTCAAGGATAGGTTAGAAATTCCTTTGAAACCTTTGTCTATTCATGGCACACCCTTTTTTGTCCCGAGGTATTTGTATCTTGAATAAGTCAAGCACATGCTCAGAACATCATGATATGATAGCACAATTTCATTTACATGCACACCTTGAGAATCACCTTGAGACATCACTTAGGCAGGAGCATACATCTAAATGTGATAAGTGCGACCAAGGAGGGCTCCAAGATGACAAACATGCCGTGCTCCTATGTTCTTACAATCCTGCCTATTCTCTCAGAAGGATTTTTGCACATATGATCTCTGATTTTACCTCTATGCACGGGATTTTCCTGGATGAGCTTTCCACTAGGACTAGCCTGAGTTCTGAGGATGTGTTTCATTTCTTGCAGAAGCAAACTAATGAGACTTAACGTTTCATTTCGATCCCATGGATATACCGATCCCATGGTATATATCTACATATATATTATCATGTATTTTGTGTGGCTGGAACAGTTGAGCAGGCCGAGCAACCTAGCTAACCGAAGGTCAAATCCCATCGTAACCATTTTCTGTCCCAAGGTGGGGTTACTTAGAAGAATGCTGTTTCCACCACATCAACCTTCTTTCCCCCTTTTCAACCCAAGCACATTTTGTAGAATAGGTTTGGAAAAGCCGGGACCTGTGGCCCAGAACAGGTTTGGCATCCATATTGGACAATCCCCTGTAAAAAATAATGGATTTATCTCATCCTTCCTACAGTCCAACAATAAGACTTGCGAACACATCCTTTACATATGAGGGGAAGAGCCAGGCCAGCTAGATCTGTCAACACACACTAAGGGGGTGGGTCTTGTGACTACCAGGCAACATTGAAAGTGGGATAATGGGCATTTAGTTTGAAGGCTTGAAAATCACATGGAGGACATCGGGTTTCTGTCAAATTTTAGATTCTGCGCTAAAAAAAGCTGACATTGTCCAAGTGATTCGACCCCAATATTTACAAATCTGCTCTGGAGTACTCTTCCAGGGCAGCGTTTAACATGTCAACCGTAAAGCTGTCGTCAGGCCTAATCGCCAACGCCGAGTGGTAGGCCTGGAACAGGGAGCAAGGAAGGCATGGATTAGGAAAATCAATTACAAACATTGGAGCGCATCCTACAAGGGGTGCTGTTTGCTTTCTTTTTTGCGCCAGCTGACCATGCAATGGGACTCAACTGACCTCTATCGCTTCAGGTAGATGGCCCATGAGCTGCTGGGTGTACCCAAGAGCCGCAAAGGTGCCTGGCTGGCCAGGGGAGAGAGCTAGGGCCAAACTGTACAGCTGCAGTCGGCAAAGGAGATGCGTTTGATGAGTTCTGGATACGCAGGCATGCAAGAGCGGCGACGCTAGTGGCATTGCTGCTGGTTTCAAGCCTTATGTGGGATGTTCAGTTCCTTTTGAAGCGGCCATAGAGCTCCCAAACACACTTGAAGGAGTTGAAAGTTACTCCGCTGTGAAGAGGATATCAAGAATGTACCTGATCTTCACACCTGAGTATTGCATGCGTCCCTTTATTTGAGGTAACAAGGAGTGAACAAAATTTGTGGGACGTTTTGCATTCTTAGGCACTTGCCAAGCTGTGGCTTTGCCCCCGTGCTTCCTTGAAGTGCGTCTACAACAACATGAAACGACCTTTAATGGTAGAGGCTGCTGAAGTGGACAAAGGAGCCCTGGAAACATGGTGGGATGGGCTGAAGCCGATTAGCATCGTTGAATACGGACAGCTCTTGTGTGCACAATGAAACACAAATCCCATCTTTGAAAACATGGTATGACAATGCAGCCATGACCGTGTGCATGACAGAAGGCTCCCAGTATTGTTGCCAGTAGACATGGCAAGCAGCTAGATACTCAATCTGTAGGCCAGATGCAAGAGAAAGGATTGGAGAAAGCAGAAGTCAGCAAGAAACAGTTGAACTGTCGACGCACTTGGCACATGCACCTGCATGAATTTGTGGGGAGGTTGCGATGAGTTCCCTCAGAGATTGCCGCACAATTCCCCTCTTGCCCTGTCCCAGTTCCTGGGGCAATGAGTAGGACAGGCATGTCTCAAAAATACAATGCTTGGTGGCCGGTACTTAATACTTTGTTTCTGGAGGCCGTGCGCTGTTAGAATGCGCTGCTAATCTGTGGCACATTTGGAGATGATCCAGCTCAGAGGCCCAAACATTGAGTTGGCGAGCTGCAACTCCATTGTCTAATAGTCATTTGACGAAAGGAAGGAGTTCCCTTCTGGTCATTTAGCATGCATCCGCAGTCCTGTGACATATGCTCCTGCGTGCACGAGCTTGCCAGCCTCACCTGCAGAGCCTCTGCCCATCTCCATTGCTTACGCAAGCAGTGCCCCAGAGCTAGGACAGTGGGCTCCCACGCGCTGCTGAGGCGATTCCCCAGCTTGGTCACGGCTTCCACAGACCCCTGCAAGGCTTGGGCCCCGAGCATTTGTGCCTCTTGGTGCCCATGTTCTGCTGGGATGAGTCTGAGGGCAGCAAGTAGCCAGGAAGTGGCTGCTGCATACTGCCCATTGCGGTAGTTCAGCACACCCAGCTCGTGACAGGTGGCCGGGTCCGCAGGGCACAGCTGATGTGCAGCGAGCAGCATACGCTCTGCAAGCTGTGTGTGAGCCAAAGCAGGGTGTAATACTGGTGTGAGTGTGCAGCTCGTGAAAGGCAGCCGGGTCCGCAGGGCACAGCTGATGTGCAGCAAGCAGCATACGCTCTGCAAGCTGTGTGTGAGCCAAAGCAGGGTGTAATACTGGTGTGAGTGTGCAGCTCGTGAAAGGCAGCCAGGTCCGCAGGGCACAGCTGATGTGCAGCGAGCAGCACACGCTCTGCAAGCTGTGTGTGAGCCAAAGCAGGGTGTAATACTGGTGTGAGTGTGAAGCTCGTGAAAGGCAGCCGGGTCCGCAGGGCACAGCTGATGCGCAGCAATCAACATGTGTGCTGCAAGCTGTGTGTGAGCCAAAGCAGGGAGCAATGCAGGTGTGAGTTTGCTGTGTGCGTCTTCTCTTGAAAGAATTGTGTTGAGAGCAGCGAGCAAGATGCGCTCTGCAAGCTGTGTGTGAGCCAAAGCAGGGCACAGACGTGCAAATGTATAAGGATTGCTGGAGGACTTAGCATTACAAAGCAACTGCTGAGGCGTTGTGAAGTTTGACCTTGAGAAACAGAAAAAGGAGCAGACTGAGGACTGGTGTGAGTGTGCAGCGTGTGTGAGTGCTCCCGAGACAGAAGTGCTGAGGTTGAGTGTTGAGCACAAGCTGCTCCTCCTGACGCTCGGGCAATAACAGCATGCATACCTCTTACATTGATGTTGAGCAGCTGGGGGATAACAATGAGAGAAAGAGAGGAGAAAGCGCATGTATATGTGTGTGCAAGGGTGTGTGCGCGCATGTGCGGACAATGGCTCCTCTCTTTCAAGGACATTCCTTACACAAGACAATTCTTAAAGTTGAAGCAGCAGCAAAGGAACGCATTAAAGGCAGTGCCAAGCGGGGTGGCTAGCACCATCTGTCAGCAGGCTAGCAGTCAGAAAACAGTTTGTGAATGGAGGCCGTCTGCTTCTATGGCAGGGCACCCTCTGCCAGGAACACAGCATTCTCCGTGCACCTGCAGACTGCCCCTGTGGTTGTACAGTCAGCATGCCCACACATTTGCCGTTGGTGTTAAAGAAGCAGGCAGATTTTTTCACAGGTGGAAAGTTCAGGTGTCCAACAAGTCTGGTGACCTCCTCATTTGGGCCAGGTCCTTGAGTGCCTTTCATGGGGCCAACATATCCTCCAGTTTTCTTGCATCGCCATATGGGCGTGATCTGTCTGAGGGTGGGTAAAGGAGTCAAAGCGTTCCCTGCGCACCTGCAGGTTGCCCATATGGCTGTACTCGATGCCCATGCCCAGTACAGCGAGATGCAGCCCAGGAAATAAACGGGAAGCTGTGCGATAGGCGGTCATGGCCTACAAATTGAAGCCAACAAGTAAATGATTGGTGCCCGTTCCTAGCACAGCCAAGTGCAGGCCATGAAACAAGTGGGAAGCTGTGTGATTTGCGGTCATGGCCTAAGAGATACAGCCAACAAGCAAATGACTGATGCCTCCCGGCACAGCCAAGCGCAGCCCAGGCAACAAGTGGGAAGGCGTGTGATTGGCGGCCATGGCCTAAAAGATAAAGCCAACAAGTAATTGACTTAGCCAGGGCAGCACACGCACACAGTTTTGTATCACAGTAGAAAGTGAGCGCATTTACAGAGGAGGTGACAGCTTGAACGCGAAGGATCACCTCATCAGGGCCAGACTCTGAGGAATTGAAAGCATAGGGTGCTGCCCAAATGCCGTGGGTTCCACCTCTACATGTTTTGTAAACACGTGGCTGGTTACAACCAAGTTCCTCCCACCACTTGTCCAGTGCTCGAGTCCACTGTTTAAACAAACAGACCCAGCTTTGCTGCCATGGCGCACCTGGTCCCTCTCATCCTGGGCCGAGAAGGCGTGGCCAAACGCTATCCACGCTGCTGCACAGTTGGGCTCCAGGCCAGTCGCCTTGCCAAAGTACCTGCGCGCCTGCTCGTACTGCTTGGTGCACATGTAGTAGCAGCCCACCTGCAGTTGCAAACGCGTGGCACAAGCGTATGCTTCCAGAGGCACAGGCAAAGGCTCTGACTATATCGTCCTGTTGTCCTGTTGTGGTTATCATCCTGGTGTGAACATTTTCCTGATTCGTCCCCTCCTGCATGCGATGCTGGCCACCTGTGGTGTCGTAAGGCGCTTTTGACATCGCCAGCGCCTGGTGTAGGACTATTCTAGCAACCTGGAGGCAGCCGCGGATCACCCTCGGATGTAATGGCACTCTTGGCTTCAGCTGAAGGCACCGCTTTCCACATGCCACCTTCACAGAATCATCCAGAGGCATGCCAGCACGTTCTTTGGTTGCCGGGGGCAGTTGGTGCAGTCCTCTTGTCCCACGCATTTAGCCCTTTTTGTCTCACGCATGCAGTCCTGGCATCCCACACATGCAGCACCCTGAGCAGCACACTCAGGCCAGACCCACCGCAAACCAAGCGACTGCCTTGTCCGGGTACTCCTCGACCAGCTTGTGGCCCCGCATGAACAGCTCCGCCTTGCGCCCCAACGCCACGCATGCGGCGAGGTGGATTGGCAGGCACTGCAGCGCATAAGGGTCCCTGACCAGGATGCCACCCGTGAGGGTGACACAAGCCTCATAGGCTCGCCTGTACCAGGAAGGGTCACACAAACCTCACCCCAGTAAGGATCATCCAGTAAGGGTCAGACAAGCCTGTGCTAGTGAGGGTCACACAAGCCTCATAGGCTCGCCTGTGCAAAGATACACGCACACAGGGCACAACAAGCGGGTGTGCTGGTGACACCAGATGCTGCTGTCTCGGCTGACGGCTGCAAAGCATCACACATGTGCCCTGCCCACGATCAAGCACAAGCTTAGGAGGCACATTGCTGTCTCTCCCAGGTCATCAAAGAAGTGACATTGCTTGAGTGCCAACGACTTGCTCCGACCAACCACGCTCCCATTAACCTCTTGTGGACTTAATGCCACAACCTGCCAGAGGAGTATGTGCCCACCGCGCCTGTCGCACCGCAGCTCCAGGGCCCCCGGTGTGCATGAGTGATGCACATGCTGGTGGGCCTGCGTATGCTGGTGCGTTTGCATGTGCTGGTGCCCCTGCGTATGCCACAGTGCGCCTGCGTCACTCTTGCCTCACCTGTGGTACAGCCAATCTGCCCTGCAAGCTGTGACATCCAGATTGCCGTGCAGCCCACACCCGCCACCTCGCCCGCTGCACCCTGCTCCTGCCTGCTGCTGCCGCTGCGGCTGCTGGCTCTGTGGCTGCTGGTTCTGTGGCTGCAGGTTCATTGGCGGGCTCAATGCTGCGGCGCTGTTGGCAGCAAAGAGCGAGGGGGGCGTGACCCCGACCCTTGTGCGCACAGGAGTGGGCCGGATGCCTGGTGTGTCTGCCTCCATATCTGACCCTCCGCCTGATCCATTCCCTTGCGGAGTGATGCACGGCTCACCCCTGCCACCATGCAGTTGCTGGCCGCTGAATGCACCGCGCACTTGGCCACCCAGACTCGCGCCTTCACTTGCACTGTCTCCCAAGGCTGCACCCACCCCCATGCTGTATTCTGGTGTGGATGCCATGGTGTCAATGGGACCACGCCAGTTAGTGCTCAGCGGTGTGGCAGGCACGCGCCCCAGCAGCATGCCCTCCTCAGCATCACCCCCTGCTGCTGAGGAGGTTGTATTGATTGATGGTGCGAAGGGGCCATGTGTGCTGCTGGCAGCATGCAAGCGTGAGGGGGCCTCGCACGTGTCCGCACGCCCCTGTGCCGTGCCCGTTGCGCCAAGGGTGGCTGCTGGGGAGGCAGTAGCGCCGTGTACGGATTGTTTCTGGTATTGGTGTTGGCGGCCGCCCAAGGGTTCCATGGGGGTCGTGGCATCATTGAGGGTCATGCCCATGGGTGTTACAGGCCCCACGGGCGCTGTTGAATATTCTGGGGAAAAGAGCTGGTTGTGATGATGTTGGTCCTGCTGCTGCTGCTGACACTGTTGCTGCTGCTGATGCAATGTTGAGGGCATTGAAGGTGGCTGCGTTGAAACTGGGGCTGTGGGGCCTGTCTGCGGGCAGTGTGCGTTGGGGGCCTGGGGAGGCCGGGGGTCTGCTTCCAGCTCTTGCAAGATGCCCTCCATCTGGTCGTGCAAGTTGTACTACAGCGCACAGAGTTGTCCAGTGACAAAGAAAGTTGGCAACTAGGAAGATGTTGGGAGGTGCAACCAGCCCTGACAGGTACATGATCCTTCACAGCTTCCACCCCACCTTAGGCTAGCAATTAGCCGCCTTGACTGGAGTTCTTTTGCTTGCTGTTCTGTGTTAAGCTTCAACCCCACCTGGCCTCAGCCTGCGTCAGGGGCTGTTGTCTTGTGGGCATGGAGGAGTCTGGCGCGTGCACTCCACCGCACAAGCAGGCAGGGTTGATCCCTATTTCCAGCAAGCAGGGCTGGTTCCTCTTACCAGCAGGAAGGGCTGATTGCTCACTGAATATGTGCTCAGTGCAAAGGCCTGAATGCAGTCCTGCTGGACGAGCTGACCCAACGCGCCCTCATCGACCCCCCCCCCTCCACACCTTTTTGCACTTGGCACGCAGGAGCAGCTGCATCCAGCGGTCTTCGCTGCGCAGCTTAAGCTTGTTGACCAGGTCCAACTCCTCCTCAGCACTCAACATATGGCCCTGCTGGCATCACCCACATACACTCAGTGAGTGTGACACATGGGTTCACACATGTGCCCTTTGTGTGCAAGAAAGCCAAGTGCATCATGGGCAGTGCATGCCATGTGCAAGTGTTGGGTACTCCATCAGAGCAAGACAACCTGCCTGCCCTGCGTACCTCAATCAAGGCATTGAACGCCTCAAAGCAGTAAGCATCCTTGAGCAAGGCCTGCCGGTACCTGAAATCAAACAGTGGCAATCCAATTTTATGAGGAGGCTCAAATCACCTGGCCTCAGTGCCTCAAGGTCGAAACTGCTCTCCATGTCCTACCCTTCCAAGCTCACCAAAATATGGCACGAGCTCTGTTGTCCAGCATTTCATAAGCGCGTGCACGCAGCAAATACATGCAAGCATGCAGGGATACTGCTTGGCCCAGCTCTGCTTCAGCCTGCACACATAAAAGAAAGATCAAGGTTGAGCAAGCATGCGCTCACAAAAAGCTGAAGGTCATCCCAGGGCTTCACTTCCAAGTACCCTTGTCAAACTTGTACAAAAAACGCCCATAAGTTGCAAATCCCAAGAACCACATTGCTTGTCAGAGCTTGTGAGCATTACTTGAGCACTTTGCAGGCAGTAACTAGCTTCTTTCGTTGAACGTCCGAAACAGTGCCTTACCTTGCTGTCATACAGAGCGCTACTGAGGCTGTCCACGTCATTCCCATCACCCAGCATGCCTAAACACTCCTCCCAGTCCTTGCATTCAGCCAAGCAGCGCGCAGCCAGGTACTTGAATTGAAGCTCTCGCTCATGCATATCATCTTGCTTCAGCACCATCAGGGCGCGTCTGTATTGCTTACTGACAAAATAAGCCTGCACATGTGGAAGAAAGGTAACTGTAGTCTACCATGGCCAGCAGTCCATGTGGTTTGATCGCAAGCTGATTATTCGAGTCCTGAACTTTGACCAGGGTCCGAATTGCAAGCAAATAACATACCTGTGCCAAAAGGTACACATCCTGTGGCTTGCCACCTGAGAGAGTCACCAGCTTGTCTGCATAAAAGCATGCTGAAGAGTGCAGGCCCAGGGGCGTGTTCAGGCAGTGCACCACCAAGGCACGTAGCCTTGCCTGCGTGTCAATCATTGATACCGAAGCCCGAGCATATTTCCAGTTATTTATAATAACATCACTGGCGCGTTCAAAAGCCCAAGTGCCGCAAAATGGGTTGCGCCTTTGACGAGCAGTTCGAGGGGCCTGATTCTACTTTAAAATTTTTACTTAATAAATTTTCATAAAAATTCTTCGAATTCAATCGTACTAAAAATCAGGATGGCCGACCCTATAAAAGCACAGACCCTATAGTTGCATTTTAGTCTTCATACATGGAGCCAAATACTGTGAGCATACACGAGAAAGACGGCTCATTTCAACATGGGCGATGACCAAAATCACCACCTACCCCCACTTTTCACACACTGCATCTCAGCTCATAATTCAAATTGCATTCGAATCAGATTTTTCCATTGATTGATATGAAAATCTCAAAGTAGGGGGTGTGCCGAAGTGGGTGCTTTGACAGTTACAGTCTGGGGGCAAATTCAGGGGCCCAAAACCGAACTTCCTGGATTTGTCTGAAACGTTGTTTCCAAGGTAAAAGGGGTATTCTAGAGACATCTGCATACTCAAAATTGTGAAATTCTCAAGGGTTGGGTGGTGTAGCATCATGATGGGTGCCTGAGGCCTACTGAAGAGCACGCCCTCTTGGGGGGCTCATGCATTGCTGTACAAACTTCACTTGAAATTTTGTCTCCTGTGTAAATCGATTATTCTCAAAACGGCTGCATACTCAGTTTTTGGGGATTCTGAAAGGTTAAGGTTAGGTGGTGATTTTTGTTGATTATCTATGATTTCTT
Organism: Dunaliella primolecta; assembly: GCA_914767535.2. Lineage (NCBI taxonomy): Eukaryota > Viridiplantae > Chlorophyta > Chlorophyceae > Chlamydomonadales > Dunaliellaceae > Dunaliella > Dunaliella primolecta. The sequence goes on along the minus strand of OU611751.1, from coordinate 7,169,390 downwards.
ATGTCTGTGTTGACCAAGCCTGCTCCCCAAGGGCTTTGCTAAGAGCTTTGATCGTCATTCTTCCAGGATATTATGGCGTTCAGTTTCCATGCTGGAGATGATATGAATTTCGCAGCCTGAAAGCATGTGGAGTGTGCTGTCTAATTGATGACAGCCTGGGAGAGGGCATAGTGGGTTAGTGGACCTTTTGAAACGAACTGCATTTTTTTGGTTTTAGAGGGTGCGAGTGCGATACTGTAAGATGGTGTGCTTTATGGGTGTGGATATACAGGACGTGTTCCTAAAGGCATTGCTGATTTTCTTATCTACATGTGGTAACAAACTCTGATTGTATGAGTAGTAGCCTGTTTTGGAGTTGGCATACCCAAGTCTGTATTTTGTATGCATGTGAGACTTGAGAGCACTTTGAAGATTGGAGAGGTAGGTGATTTCAGGACTGGGTGCAGGAGCTGTGGATGTGCCAGCAGTTTGTTCTCTTTTTTCCTCCTTGGCTAACCAAAATAAGTGAGAAAATGGATTTCCGCCAGGGCCTGCGGCAGGGACCCCAGTATCAGCCACGCCATGATTGGCTTGGTTTGCTTGATATTTAGCAATAGCATGGGCACATTCGATACCAGCAATGCCAGCATGAGGTTTTACTTTGTAGACACAAATATTGGTTTGTGAGTTGCTAATGAGAGTAGATGTGATTTTAAGGACGTCTCCATTAAAGTTGAATGCTTTGCTTCTCAGAGTAAAATAATTGTTTACTTGCTTGCTGAAAAGAGGTGAGACTGTCTGAAGCAATGTATGAATAAGAGTGCGTGATGGCTGCAGAAATTGCTGCTAATTCAGCTTGACAATTGGTGTTGGTAATTCCAGCACCGTTAGGCTCAACACATTTTTTCCCTGTTAGTGAGAGGGCGGTGGGCGCCTGCTCCAACTCCTTGTTTGCCATTCTGGATATGACAGCTGCCATCGGTGTAAGCCCATGTCCTCCAGTCAGGGACTTTGAGCATGAGGGTTGGACTGGATTGGTTAAATACAAAGAGTTCTTCCAGATTACCTATGTGTGGATAGGTTGGATATCTAGATATTTGTTGTTTGTCAGAGTAGGGGTGTTGGCACTTTTTGAATCCAGCCTGGATTATCCAGGCACGTCAACATGCATTGTATTGAGAGTAGAATGATTGCCAACATTGCGCAGCTTCCAGTTGGCTTCTGGTATAGCTGAGGCCAGGCGCTGCAGCCAGACTGGGTTGTGAGTGTTTATGCTAGGACGTTGTGATTGTTTAGATGGATCCTTGCAGCTGCGTTCCAGGCTGCAAAAAATCTATATATCCCAGGTGTGCTGAGAAAGAGGTATTACCTGGTTGGGGCAGGATTGTGGATCGTTGTAGCAAAGGTTGTATGAGCGACGGTTTCAAGTTCACAACAGATGAGGATAGGCAAAAGAAAAAAGAAAAGAAAAGTCTACGCAGGTTTGAGGCCGCGTGCATTAAGGGAAGGTTCCCTAACTAGCAGGCTAGCAAGGGCCAAAGGCCCCTCAAACCTACATTAGACACAGCTAGCCTAGGTGAGAGCCAGAAACAAAGCTAATGGGGATCTGGAGGGTTGTCTGCCATGCTCCTGGACGTCCGGACTCTCTTCTCCCATTCTCCACCGCCGCGCGCCCAGCAAATCCCCCCAAGAAGCCCCTTGAAAATGAAGAGTATGCCTGGTGTTAATAATGGTTGTCAAGTTTTGGATAGCATGGTAACTAAGCTTGAATGCTAGTGATTTAGCTTTTTGTTTGGATAGGCCTAGGTCGTCAAGAGGTTTGATTGTGTGCTCATTGTAAACAGTGCCAGCCACACCAATTTAGATGATGTGCAGAGTCACCTTGTTGTTCCTGTTTGGATTTCTTGAGCTGCAGGATTTGAGTCTGGTTATAGTATGAGCATGTTGAACTGTTGCAGTTTCTAAGGTGATGAAGGGGTTGGTGTCTGGACAAAATTTCAGTCCAACGAGGTGAATGTCCCTGTATTGAGGAGGGATCTTTGAAGCATCAAAGTGAGCTTGTCTGCCTGGGATAGAGTGCACAAAGATAGTATCAGGGTGGCTTTGGTGCCGGGCAGGGGAGCCAACACCATTAGGGAAAAAACAGTCTGGAATAGCTCGTGAGATGTTTTCAGGTACTTGTATGCCCAGATCCAGGAGTCTCTCATTACGGCAGGCATCCATACCAATAAGGAATGAGCCAAACCCGCCTTTACTTATGGCTTTTACACAGAGGCTAAGGCCCTTATGGTGCCTGTAGGTGTGCATACCACTCATAGTTGATAGCATGATTAATGCTGTCCATATCATCACACAGTGGGCATCTTCCATCGGTGGAAGACCTATTGAATCTAATGGCATGCTTTTGTGTGTAGACTGTACATGTGCGGTATTTGATTACATTTATCTGCTGTTTCAGGGTAATCTTTGGATTATATCAGAAGGAGTTGCTGGCCTCCTTCAAGGAACAAGTTGTTAGCAAGTTGACAGTTTGGGTTATGGGCTTCTATGTTGGCAGTGGTGACTGGGAGGTGGGCTGTATGGCATAGTTAAGCCTTTGCCAGCTATTGTAATGGTAGCCGGAGGTATCAGCAGAGCCAAGCTTGTACTTTTATGCTTTAAGTTTGTCGTTCAGGTTGGTGAGGTAGTGGATTGGGAAAGCATGGGAGCGGTGCGGGCCATCAATTTGTGCGTGAGAGTCCTTCAATGAGAGCCAGTAGAAAAGGTAGAAAGGGTCCTTGGCATCTGGGAGTGCAATCATTGCATGATGTTTGTGGCATCTGTGAGGGCTGCAGTGTGAGCGCAGGTGCCAGCCCCCTCATTGCCTATTATGCCAGAGTGGGCTTTGTAGAAATGAATAGGGTGTGGGGAATGCTCTAACATGGTTGATAAAGCATGAATGAGCTCTGCATGTAGGTAATTCCTCATGCGCACCGGACTAAGTGTTTGTTTAGAAACCTGGGAGAGGCAGGATGCATTATCATAGGCAATGTCAGTTTGCCCTCGTTGGAGTGCCATAAGAATACCTGCAAGTTATGCTCTATTGATGATAGTAGTAGGCCAGTGACCATTGGATTTTATGTGCAGCTGTATGTGTTGGGAGGGTGGAGAAGTGTCCCTTCCCGGTTTGTAAACGCCCGAACCAGAATGTGGTGGGGAGTAATCGTCTTTGTGTTTAATCACACTGCCATCTGTGTAGATGATTTCTCTCCAATCTTTAATTCTAGGTGTGAAAGTCTTCTTGTAGTCGGCAGGAAGGAAGGCTGCCCTAGCCTGAGGGCACGTGTGGGAGCAGCTATGGATGTCAGGGGGAAGTGATTGGAATTTCTTTATCCAGGTGTTTGATGTTTGGTGTTGGTGGGTACGGAGTGGCGTGGCAGAATTTGGAGGACCCAGGGGTAGCCAGTGAGCTTCTGGAAAAATCTACATCTCGATTGAGGAGTTGGAACCAGTCTTTGATGTGGTTTGGAGGGAGGAGTGTACTGCTTGACGTAGGAGTCTGAACATTATTCCATCATCATGGGGGCGCACCAGGATCTTGTCTTTGAGCAGACGTCTGGCAAAGTCTGCTATAGACGTATTGCCTCGGAGTCTCTTCCTCTGTGGGCTGGGGAGGTTGCAGGCACCTTTGTCTTGCTGCCAGATATGATGAGGTGGGCCCAATTTGCGTAAAGGTTTAATTTGTTGGCTTGGATGCAGAGATTGGCATAAGTGCCCGTGATGCAGATGAGGTCATCTGCAAAGGCTCCTACTGATTTGTTTTGGGCTGTCTGTTCAATAGTTTGTGGACTTTTGTTGAGGCACTAATATTCATAGCCACGCCCACCAGCATGGAGCCAGCGCAGCAGGTTTTCCATGTAAATGAGGAAGAGGAAGGGAGAGAGGGTATCCCCCTGGATGGTCCCCCTTTCTATGGGGACGGTCAACACAAAAAAGTCTGAGGTCGTCTGCTTCAATTCCAGAGCTGACACTCTTCCCCAATTGTCGTATGATGGTGAAAGCCTGCCCTACACTGATTCTTTCAAATATCTGGGTATGGTCTGTGACAAACGTCTCAACCTTTCCACTGCTGCTGAGGCTTCTCTGAAACCAGGCATGGCGGGGACTTATCGTGTCAAAACCTTTGCTCACGACCACAACCTTACGAATCGGCTGCATGCGCTCATCTGGCTCTTGAAAACGTATGCTATCTCAGCAGGAATGTATGCCAGCCAGTTATGGGCCACTCCTTACTTACGGCAGGTCACAGAAATGGAAAGCCAGTTGCAGTAGTGGTTCCTGAACGTTTTGCGAAATCTTCTTGGAGTGAAATCCACAACACCATCTTGGAGCATTTTACGAGAATGTGGCATTGAACCTTTTCAGTTCAATTGGTTTCGTGCCACTATGCGCTTCTACAACTCGCTTACTAAGTGCAACAGTCTCCTTCTAAAAAAGGTTCTCCATGCTGACATCAGCCTTAGCTCCATGACTAATTCTTGTTGGACGTCCCACCTTTTATCTGCGCTGGATGGTTTGGCTCACTCAAATCTGATGAAACGTCAAATTATGGCTTGTGACCCTGTGAATTTCAGTCAATTTGTGGTGGACCTGAGATCTAGACACCTGGGCTATTGGAACCATTTCACAGCCCCTGATCCTTGGGGATGATCCAAGAGTAAGCAACAGTAAGCGGCTGACTTACCATCAATGGTCCGCTCTCCCTGTCAGAAATGCACATGCCATTCACCCACCTTTTACAATGCCTAAATACATGTACTTGGATCTTCCCCATAATGTCCTTCGCAACACTGCCAGATTCAGGCTGCAGGTGCACGCTCTCCAAGTTGAACGGGCTACTTGGTCCAATAGCACTTCTCCGGTCTGTGATATCTGTGATTCTGATGACATACAAGATGAAAAACATGTGTTGTTCAGATGCTCCAATCCCCAGGTCTGCTCTCTCCGTCAAAAGTATGCCTCACTTTTTGAACACGACTTCTCTTTCCTACACCTCCACGTTTCCCATAGGATGTCCTGTCTAGGCACCATTCACCATGTGAATTCCCAGGATATCATTTTTTTCTGAACCATGTCATGACGAGAGACAACCAGGATAACAACAAACTTCCTTTTTTTCTTCATGACCTCATGTGTATTTATGAACAGGCTAGCAGTCAAACGTCTTGACTGAGGCCTCTTTTCCCTTGTAACCCTTGTAACCCTATGGGGATGTCCTTTGTATATTGACCAGTAGGGAGACAGACTCTGGTGTGTGCTTCCTGGTATAAGTTTTTAACAGTATCAATGGCATCAGTGGGGAAGCCTAGGTCTTACATGATCCAAAGCAGTGATGAGTTTGGAATAGGGATTGGTTATCATTTGCTTTCTTCAGACAGGGAGAAACATGAAAGCAGCAGTGGCCTCTGTGCTGAGAATAGCTGAGTAAATAGCATGACGCAAGGCCTCAGCTATAGCATCATCATCATAAATGGGATGACAGACAGAGAAATCTGGAAGTTCATTTGAGAAGCCATTATGACAGGCACCAAAAAGAGTGTCCCGGGGTTCAGTGCTCTAGTAGTGCTGGTATTGTGTGTTGTGGTCCAGCGGGGAGGCCATTTTCTTGAGTTACCAGACCCCATTCTTGGAGGGCAGTATGGATGGCAAAACCCGCCAAAAAAAATCTTTAACATTCTTGCTAGCGTGCTTCTCTTCTAGCATAGCCTTGCGAGCAAGGAGCCCCTGCAGCTCAGATGCAAAGCTAGTAGGAGCAGGTGTTATGGTTTCATGCAAACCCGCAAGCTTGGCCCTATAGAAAGCCTTGTAAAGGATTTGAAATCGGCTGGGGGTTATCATCCCAACACGTTTACCTTGTGTGCTTGCTGTAAATGCAGGCCATGCGTGATTTGTAAATTTCTGGAAGGATAAGGGGAGGTGGAGCATGAGTGTGGGGGCTGCATGATTTGGTGTCTAGTGATGTTTGAATAGGGTTATGGTTTTAAATTTGTACTTGACGAGGTCAACGTCATACAGCCAGATTTCACAACAGCCGATGGGTTTAATATCTACTTGTGGATTGTTGGGGTGCATATCAAAGGTGGTTTTGTTGCATCATGATAGTTCTGTGTCAAGTTTCTGCCTCCAAGTGTTCTTAGCATCAGGCTTTTCAAATCCTTGTCTCTCGAAGTTAGAAAGGGCAGAGCTTACTGTGGGTCGGGAAAGGTCAGGTTCGCTCTGCCTGGCTTCAAATTCAAGCAAACGCTGTTGGAATTTAGACCATGTCCCTTTAGTTTCCTCAGGCTCCCAGGAGGGCATCCAGGTGACCCTAATATGTTTAACTCATGTTCCTCTCTAAACTGACATTCTCTGCCAATTTTCTGTGCATTGTTTAGGCTTGCACAGGCGGAACAAGCCCACGTGTCAGCTGCATTAATATCTTGTATTTGCAAATCAATGCAGCATCCAAGTTCATGCAATTCCAGTGGTATGTTTGTTGGCAGACATCACAAAAATACATATTAAGAAGGTTCAAATTTGAAAGGTTCATAACCACCAGTGTAAGTGCATATTTGGCAGCAAGCACACTCATTATCAGCGTGAGCAGCATTTGAGGTAGTCGCAGACCGAAGGCTGTCTTTCATGAAAAAGTGGCAGGGTGCACTTCCCAATAATCATTGGGGCAAATGGGTGTGGTATTGTGCTTGGTGGTGAATGAGGGTTCCCCTTCCGCCTTTTTTGTAAACCGTAGAATTTCTCCAGTTATCTATGTGAGTTATGTCAAATTCAGAGTAATAAATAGCATTGATGGCATGGCTAGCTGTTTTTGCTTTTGCAAGCCTCTGCACTGAGGTTTTCTTGTACTTCCAGACCTCAGAAGCTTGGCATAGTGAGCTGAGGGGGTTGATGACAGGAGGGATGAGCTCTGTCACTGTGTGAAGTAATTGTTGTTTCTTGTTTTTGTGGTTGTTGATTCATGTGTTTAGGATGTGTGGAGTGTTTGGGCAGGTAGAAGGGCTGCGGGCTTTGCCTGTCTGGCCAGTATCTGTTGTGCATGGGGAGTTGGGCTGGGTCAGGATGTAGATAATGGTGCTATGAGTGGCATTCGCTCCTGGATTATTCTGGCTAAGGGGTTGCCAACCCCAGTAGGGGTTGCATTATGCAGGTTATGAGGGAGGAGAGATTGTAGGGAGGTGGTTTATGCAGGGAGAGGTTTTATGGATGAGGTTCAAGTCCTCATTGAACGCAGTGTCCTCGTGCTTCATGAGGTGGAGCTTATTAGGGTGGATACTGATCAATTGGCGGGCGCACACACAACAATTGAGCTGGCGTCTTATGTGCAGGTTGGTACTTTTCGTTTGGTAAGTTAGGCTGTAGGTGAGATTCTAAGGTCCACTATTTGCTTAGTGAGGGGGTTGAGGCTTATGGTGCGGTGTCTAGTTGAGAGGTCCTCTAGGCTAGATGTCAGTGCAAAAGCCAGGCGTCTATGGTATTCTGCACAAGTTGAAGTGCGCCCTAGTCCAAAGTTAACATCATTTTCGCGGATCATTGCTGCTGCTTTGCAGTACCAGAGTGTGTATTTATGTCAATAACCATTGTATTTGTGTTTAACGTTCCTGTGTGTTCTCTTAGAAAGACATTTTCTGCTCTCTTACTCCCCCTCAACTTGCAGAAAATATACGCAAGTGGTAAACACCTTTGTGGGTGTCCTCTTTCTCCTCTCCTCCTTTCACTTCACATTCATGATGTTGACTTGATTGCTGAGGACGTGCAGGGGGCAGTAACTGGGACAGAGGATGTCCGCATGACCCACATGTTGCATGCTGATGATCTCACATTGCTTTCCAATGAGGCAGGTGCACCTCAAACCATGTTGTGCAGGCTGGTTGTGTATGCAAGGAAGAAACATCTCATTATCAACACTGTTAAGTCAGAGGTCGTGCATTTAACTCTTAAGGGAACAATCTTCCAGTTTTTACGATTGGCAGTGACACGCTTGCTCATAAAAACTCATTTAATTATCTTGGCATGATGTTTTACAGGTCCTTGAACATGGCTAAATCGGCAGAAAATGCATCTCATGCTGTGCTTACATCTGCTTACAGGTTTCATTGTTTTGTGCGTGAGCACACACTGGTAGATAGGCCGCATGCTCCCTTGTGGCTTGCAAAAACATATGTTACTCCAGCTGGTATGTACGCGAGTCAGGTGTGGGGTGCAGGTTTCATGCAGGCAGGCAAAGAAATTCCTAATGCTCTGCAAGCTTTGCATGTCACCTTTCTGAAAGGGTTCCCTGGGTGTTAAGCAAACTACCACTAACTGGGCAGTTTTTAGGCAATGTTTGCACCAACCACTGCAGCATTATTGGTTCAAAGCTGCAGTCAAATTGTATAACAGCATACGAATAGTAGTACTTTGTGTTGTGCAAGCCGGTTTGGAAGTTACAATCTAACGATGGCAAGTGTTGGACAGCAGGTAATGCAAGCCTTCCAAGGTCTGCAAAATTCTGAATTTTTATTAGCAGGCTATGAGGTCATGAGGTGCTATTTCCATGAATGATTTTAGTGCAGACTGAAGGTACAGATTGCAAGGAGTTTGGAGAGAAGCTGAGTGGATCCCAGAGAAAACAACAGTAAGCTTTCTACCTACCAAGCTTGGTTTGCTACTCCTCTTGCATGCAACGCTCGTCAAACCTACATACCCCTGCCTTGTTTTTTCCTTCTTCTGGATTTGCCTAAGCAAATTATGCATAATGTAAGCAGGTTCTGGCTTCGTGCTCACACTCTAAAATTTGAATCAGCTGTTTGGCAGGATGGAACCTCTGTGTGTGGCAGGTGTCTTGCAATCAAGAGTTTACTGATGACCTCAGACATAGGTTGCGAACAGTGTGGAGAGATGTTGAGGGAGTGAACCCACGGGAAACTTACAGCAAATTGGCAACCTATCAATCTATCTTTGTGGTGCCTTTTGATCACAATGTGCGTGCCCCTGCCTGCTTACCAAGACGCGTGCATTTGGACTTGTCTCAACATGTCGTGAGGAATGTTAGCCGTTTCAGACTTAGGGCACACACACTGAAGCTTCACCTTAAGGTGGAGACAGCGGCTTGGGATACTCAAAACTCTCTCTTGTGTGATCGCAATTCTCATGATGAGATTCAGGATGAAGTTCATGCCCTCTTGATATGCAAAGACGCAGATGTTTGTGCTTTGAGGGATCAGAAGGCCTGTCTGGTCTGATGATAAGTGTCGGTTAAAGAGGCGTCTGTTTATTCAAGCTGTGCAAAGTGGTCAAGCTGTGCATGCCTGCCAATATTTTAAAAAAGAATACAAAAAACAAACAAGGCGTGCACGGCGTGCTTATGAGAAGTACCAGAAGGCAGTTTTCTTGGACAGGCTGAAGAGACACAGGCCTGACATTCATGGAATGCTTAGGAAGCCCAGGAGCACCCATCAGACTCCTGTTACTGCAGAAGGTGGAGCTCCTACCTTCAGCGTCATTTTGGTGCCCGCGTGAGCAACTGCTCTCCTTCAAATAGAGCAACTACGCATACGCATGGCATGGGTAGCTGCCCTGAAAGCACACACTATCAGGAAGCTGCCCTGCACACCACCGGACCTGTGAGCGGGCACCCCACTTGTCCAGCAGGAAGCGTTACTCACATTCCTTATCAACAACCAGGCCCCATGGGTAGCTGCCCTGAAAGCACCTATAGCGGACAACATGGACTGTGGGACAGCATCAGCAGAGGGGTGGAATCTGTTCTGGGAGCTGTGCGCGGGGTGGCACAGCGGGTCGCTGCTCGCTGGACTGGCAACTCTGGAGCTCCAGCTTGGGATATGGCAGTGCCCCTGGGGCGTAACAACCCGCCTCCTGAGCAACTTTTCCGTCAAGGTGCTGAGTCTCGGTGGATGCCTGAACCTGATGTGATGGAACTGCCTGATGCAGCTGCCCTGTATCCTATTGTTTGTGAGCACATGCGTAAGCTGAATGCTAGGACATCCCCTGGTTTTGTTGCTGTTGCTGCACCCTTCATCAAGTACGCTGAAAAGAGGGTCCCAGCAGTTAATGGTAGAGGCACGGATAGGATGAATGTTTTGGATCCTTATATTGCACGTCTGTTTGCTGCCATGATGGAGAGGGCTGAGATTCCTGCTTGTTGGAAAGTGGCTAGGATAACTCCCCTTTACAAGAAGGGCTCTGTGCTGGACCCAGGGAATTATTGCATGCTCGCTGTTAGTGGCACCCTGTACAGGCTGTATGCTAACGTTCTTAGGGAGGTGGTTGCTGGATGGTGTAAGGAAAAACACAAGATTCCAGACACTCAATTTGGTTTCTTCCCTGGCCGTAACACTTTGCAGCCCATATTCATTTTACGGCACTTGCAGCACACTGCTCAGGTCAAACGCCCAAATGCATCCCCAAGGCTGCATGCAGCTTTTATTGATTTCAAGCAGGCATACGATACAATTCCTAGGGAAGCTCTTTGCACTCACCTTCAGCGCATTCGAATGCCTACGTGCCTGTTGGATGTGATTAAAAGCATGTATGCTAATGATGAGTATATCTTCGGGGATGGCTGCAAGCAAGCACGCGTGCGCCCCCATTATGGAGTTAAGCAAGGCTGCCCGCTTTCCCCCTTGTTGTTCTCACAATGTACATCCATGACGTGGACTGCTTAGCAGAAAATGTGCAAGGTGCTTCTACAGGCACTAGGGACGTTCGAGTCACTCACATGCTGTATGCAGATGATCTGTCCCTCACCAGTAACCTTCCTGATCAGCTCCAACTGATGCTAGATAGGCTACATACGTATGCTCAGCAGAAAGGGTTGGTGATTAATACTGCCAAGTCTGAGATTGTGCACTTTAATTCAAAGGGTGATAATGTGCCAGTTTTCACGTTAAGTGGAGCTCGTTTGGCGTGTGCAGATTCTTTTAGGTATTTAGGCATGCTGTTCACAAAACAACGCAATCCGCAAGCCACTGCTGAGTACATGTGTGCCCCTTTCCTAGATGGTTGTAGACGGATTAGGCAATTCGCATCTGAGCACCGCCTGACAGATAGGCCGCATACCATGCTCTGGCTGACTAAAGCATATGCTCTTCCTGCTAGCATGTATGCATGTCAGATTTGGGGCACTAGATTTACGAGAAAAGGAGCTCAAATGGACTGTCCTTTGCAAACTATGCACCTGTGCTTACTGTAGCGTATCCTGGGGGTAAAACGCACCACTCCTGATTGGTCTGTACTGCGTGAATGTGGACATGAACCTTTACAAATTTATTGGTTTCGCGCAGCAGTTAGGTTTTACAATGCTGTATTGTGCAGCAACAGCACCACACTCAGTAAGGTACTGCAAGCAGATATTGAAATGAGCAGTCTTTCCCGTAAATGCTGGATCTTGGAATTCCTGGCTGCATGTACAGGCTTGGACAGGTGCAGTGTGTTTACTCATTGTGTTCGGTCTGGGTAGCCTATAGTCATGAGGGAGTTTGTTGTTGATCTGAGAAAAAGGCTGCGAGGTGTGTGGAATGCTGATGCCTTGACAGAACATGGTGAACACATGAACAAATTAGCCAAGTATCATCACAGGATGGCACTTCCTATGAGACCCTTGTCTGTTCATGGCGCGCCCTTTTCTGTCCCCAGGTGTTTGCATCTTGATTTAGGCAAGCGCACGCTGAGAAACATAGCACGCTTTTGTTTACATGCTCACACTTTAAGAGTTGAGACATCAGTTTGGCAGGAGCACAGATCTGCTTGTGATAGGTGTGACCAAGGAGGACTCCAAGATGAAAAGCATGCCGTGTTCCTTTGTTCTTGTGCTTCTGTGTGTTCTGTTTGAAGAACTTATGCACAGCTATTTTCTTACTTCCCCTCTTCTCACAGAATTTGTCTGGACGAATCAGGCACTTTTAACTATTTTCAAGCTAGCTCTGAGGATCTTTTTCATTTCTTGCAGAAGCAAACTAATGAGACTTATCATTTAATTTCCAATTGCAATCTCATGGATATTTTTGGTGCACTTGGAACAGTTGAGCAGGCCGAGCAGCCAAACTACCTGGCTGAAGGTCAAACCCCATTGTAACCATTGTGCTTTTAGAAAAATTACACTTACCTGTTCAACTGCTTCTCTGGTGATTCTTCAATGGAGCAACCTTATTTGCAACAAGTGAGTGTCCAGGCTGTGCATAATTTCCTCTAGCAACACAACAACAAGTTTAATTTGTTTATTTTTGGGATTATGGACGTTATGTTGACTGGCGAGGACCAGTCACAGGCCGATCAGCCGAACGCTCTGGCTGAAGGTCCCCCCGTGTAAATCTAAATCCAAAATCTTGCAATCAAACTCAAGATGAAGCACATGCTCTTTTTCACTGTCCAGATGAACAAGTTTGTTCTTTGCGCCGCGAGTATCACGTGATTTTTGAACCTCATCTCCAGGACTCTATGAGATGCAACCTTTTTTGCTGCATCAAGTTCTTAAGTCGTTTCAATTCCTTCATCAGCAAAACACCAAGTTTTTTCTTTTCTGTGTCTAAGCTTATGGCTTTATCTTTGGCTGGCTGAAATTAGCCACAAGCTGATCAGCCAAACGACCTGGCTGAAGGTCACCCGCGATTGTAACCATTGATTGTAACCAATTGGCTTAGGTATGCTTCCTTGTTCTCTGCTTCTTCTTTTCCACTCTTCCACCCTTCTCCTGAGATGGCTCCTTACCTGCCTGCTGTTCACTTTGTACAGCCTTTTGATATTTTTTTCATGAATTGGAATAACCAGAATTTGTACATTTGACAAACTACTTTTTTTATGAATAGGCTAGCAGTCTGTCGTGTATAATTGAAGGCCCTCTTTATTTCTGTAACCTTTCAGGCCTGACAAATTCATCTGAAAACTTAAACCTTCGGCAAATCACCACTAAGACCCATAAAATAGATTAAAAATTGCACTGGAACGCTTGCAAATGGGCCAGAGTGGCAAATAGTATCAAAGAAAGCGGAAGCAGAGAAGCATGCAAACAAAAGTCAACGCTCGAAATTCAAGGCAGCTGAATGAATAATGAATAATTTGTGAACACCCTTGTTAAAAAGGACATGAAGTGACTAGCACTTACAAGGGCCTCATAAGGGGGGGGGATACAAGAGCATACAAGGGCCCTAATGCCACTGCCAGTGGTATCAGCATGGTATTCAAAGAAAACATCATAGACTCTACAAGAAGAAAACAAGGAAAAGGGGGAAAATGGACAACTAAGCAGCTTGCATCAGGATGAGGCAAACAAGTTTTCCTGAAGCTCCTGGATGGAAATCATGTGAAGCAGCCCACTATAAATAGCACCTGTGTTCATCTCACTTTCACAGAGATACCCTTCCTTTATCATGAGCAAAAATCAGGCAAATATGAACTTTCGCATGCATTTTCCCCACTCCTAACCACATAAGGTACAGATGAATTGGAAGGGAGATGTTAGCTGCAGCTGAGACTCGCACAAACAAGGTTTGTTTTTCAAGCATCACAAGGCGGATGAACAAGAGCAATTGACTGGTCAGAAAAAATGGCTTAGGAAGGTGTGGTTAGTGCTGTAGGTAACAGCCTTGGTGTGGATCTGATCAGATTCAAGATCCGGGAAGAATCAGAAGCATTTGTTGAGCTAAGAATCACAATACACCATGAGGGAAGTACCCCTTCTCTGAGGCATCTTCTCCCAGAAAAGCACATCCTCATCCTTATGCGGCGAAGTGCCAAATGCTGCAAAGAACAGGAAACATGTGTATTTTTTAAAATCAAATTATCAGGTTGCACAAGCATGCTGGGCAATTAATGAAAAGAAACAAATTTGTACAAGTATGCAAAACTCGCTCAGTAAACACAGTTGTAAGCTCTCTACAATTCACACTCATTTTCAATTGTTCTTATTTCAATGGGGGGAAGCGCCTTTAGAACTGGATGATTTGAGGAGGAGGCACCAGGATTTGTTTTTCCCCACGATTGACAACGACAATATGTCTTAAGGCGTTTTGCGACCACATTGGTCCAAAGATTGTCCATGTTATTGCAATCAATGATGACAACCAAAGCTGAGGGACCTAACCTTCAGGCTGACTGTGCTGACCTGCATCCATGCAAGCCATACAGTACATGGCTGATCAGGATACAACTCACCTCAGGAGGCCATTCTTGTTCCCAGCAATTGCCTTTGTACCACACTGAAGGGGTATGACACTAAGCACTTGCGGCTTCTTCTCTTTCTCGTGTGAAGAACCCAGCATCCCGGATACAAAGCCACCTATCTCCACCTCATCGGTACTCCATGTTCTGCAGTGTAAGTATGACCCTTAGAAAAAGAAATAAGTATAAATATAAATATTCATGTAAGGACCATTTTGTGTTAGTTTGAATCGGTGACAGATAAGGCCTGTAAAGGTTGCAAGCACAGCTAACTGCATTGGACCTCATTGTTAAAATACTGAGAAGAAAAGGAAAAGAAAAGGCAGGAGAACCCACCGAGCAGTGTTGTCCCCTGCTGACATAATAGTGGCACTGTCAGGAGTAAAGGCCAAGCCAGTCACTGGTCCAGAGTGTCCCTTAAAAACAGTCAAGCACTGATAGGTGCTTGTGTTCCATAGCCTGCAGGAAGCACAAGCCACATGTGAGGCACCTCAGAGCAAGATGACATCGTTGCAAGAGTGAAATGTGCCTTCCAGGAAGCACACAAAACATTTACTTACTTTACAGCCCCTTTTATACCACCGCACTATAGCCAGGATCCATTAACTTTGCAGGAGAGGAGAGACACGTGAGAGCCTCCTAGCATGCCTTGCTGCTGGTACCAATGCCTCACCTGATAGTCTTGTCCTTGGACCCAGAGGCCATGAAGGTCCCAGGGCGGTTGATGGCAACACAGATCACAGCGCCTGTGTGCCCAGCTAATATAGCCAGCCGCGAAAATGTCTTCAAATCCCACAACCTGTTGGGGTTTGAAAATAATACACAGAACACATGACTGAAGTAATTATTTTGGGTTGCCCCCTCATTTTTTTTGCTTTGCAATCACAAGCTTGTTGGTATTTCATTCAGGCACCTCAATCTCAAGGTGAACACTTTATTTATGCTATGCAACACTTAATTTGATATAACACAATTGATTCTTATGACACACAGTAAGGCAAACAGTCTTGCCTGCATGTCTTGTCATTTGATCCAGAGGCACAAAATGAGCCATTGTGGTTGACAGCAACAGCATTGACGGCACCCTGGTGTCCCTCCATTGTTGCTTTAATGTCAGTTGTCTCCACATCCCAAATCCTGCAAAGAGAATCAAGATCCACGTTGGGAAGTTGAAGATGAGTGCAAGTCAAAGCACAAAATCAAAATGTACCACAACTTGGGTGCTTTTAAACCAATGTATCATAACCATGAAAAGAAAAATAAAGAAAAATGTAGCCCGTAAAACAGCTCAACCTTGCAGCGGACACAGCAGAATCCAACTTGCAATCCCACTTGCAGTACCCGGTCACGCAATGCAAGAGTCGGGATGCAAGCACTGGCATAACGCACAATGAGAGGGGGAGGAAGGAAGGAGCACACACAGACTCTACAAATGAAGACCTCCAACACATGTGAGGTGCCAGTGCTGAACTTAAGCTTGATGATACAACAAATGGGCTGGTTAACAGAACAGAGGATGTGGTGGTGTGCATGGATGAGAGAGGTTTCAATTATGATGACGCTTGCCTGTACACAAAGAATTTACATACAGTAGTGCTTCCCCTGTGTGAAGAACAAACATCTTTCTATCTTGGTTGCGCGGTGCACTGGTTCCAAGGCAAGACAAAAAGAGTCAAAATACACTGTTTCATGAACAAGTCCTTGTTTCTAACTGTGCTCGCTGCTGGGGTGTTGAAACAACTTTCAAAGGGGAGTGCCTGTGTTTTATACAATCTGCTTTTCAAGGTGTTTTAATGAAAAACTTACAGTCTAAGCCAGGCTAGTGCTGGTTCAGAGCTTTTCTAGCAGCAGGGCCCGCAGCAAGAGAGTTATGAACGAGACCATGTTTTGATGTTCCTGACCCTCTCGTTTTGCATGTGCTGCTCCTCCTTACATCAATTTTATATTTACTATTATCTGACCCCTTTGTTCTTGGCATACTCAGTGTGACAGACCGTGCTTCTTCCTTAAGCTACCAAACGAACACACATATGTTGCTCTCCTCCTTTTTTTGATGCAACCGGTTGGTCCTGGCAAACTCCTGATGTCCATTTACCGTTGCTTTGTCATACAAACAGTGGAAAGTTTCCCTCTTGTTCTTGGCAAGTTTTTTCGTATACTTGCATGCATGGGCAACAAAAAACACTCCTGTACATTTTTATAATACAGTCTTTCACATGAGCAGCCTAGCAGTCGCACTTTTTGACTGATGGCTTAATTTGTAAAACCACACCTGTTGTACCACAACTTGGATTTAATTACAATTTTGTTCAACTTCAAGAGCTCTAGGTAACTGTGGAGACAGCCACTCAGAAATAAGAACTTTCACGGAGCTGCAGCAGGACCAGACACCCTCTTAAGATGGGTGCTTTGTGTCCAAATACTTAGATGTGAATTCCCTACATCAATTCCAAAGCATAACATAAGAATGATTGCAGGATGGAATTGTGCCTGTGTAAATGGTTCTTACAAAGTTGAGCATCCATTGCTTGATCAATCCAATTACATGATCAACAGGGAGGGAGTAAATTCCATTTTTACCAGAGGTATACACCTCCCCCCAGAAACAGGTGTTTCTTGGAATACTCATTGGGTGCCCCAACCTGGGACAGTTGATTTTGGTTACACAGTATAGCTGTTGAAGCTCTAGATCTCGGCAGTCCCAAAATCAAGGCACCTGCCAAATTAGCCGCAGCGTGAAACATTTAGTTTTCTGTCTAACAGTAGAACGGAGGTTCTTTTAGGCGAGTGAGAAGTGTGACCTGCCCTAGCTGCTCATGCCTTCTATACCATCTTTTACTTTCTGGGGGCATTCCAGACCATTTTGGCTTAGTGTTGCTCCCGCCCCTTGGGCTGTAACCAGACCTCTTCTGCAGCAGACCTGCTCTGGTTTCCCTCGTGTGCTCTGCCTGCTTGCCTGCCTGCCTGCCTTTTGGTCTTAGCTGTGCTTTCAGTCTCTCTCTCTCTCTCTCTCTCTCTCTCTCTCTCTCTCTCTCTCTCTCTCTCTCTCTCTCTCTCTCTCTCTCTCTCTCTCTCTCTCTCTCTCTCTCCCCCTCCCCAGCTGCTGTTTCGTTTGGGAGCCCATGCAGGCCAGTTTTGGCTCCTGTGGTTTTCTGGTCAGCCAACATGTCAGGTACATTGCCCTTCACGAGCCAAAATAGAACCTCAGACAAAAGGGCAGCCAACCTCTGCACATGTCTTCAGTCTTCACAAAGATTCCAAACTCAACAATGGATTAATTGTGAATAAGAGAATAATGAAGAAAAAGTAATGAAAGTACCTCTGGAGTGATTGCAACATCCAATAATTCCACTTCAGTGTGATCATTCCACCCCTCTAATAATCTAGGTTTTCACAATTCTGCACTTACCCAGATTTCCAATTGTTTCATCATTGAGTTTCTTGACCATCGTTGAAGATACTATCTTGCACGTCATACCCTCTAAATATCTTGCAAACTATCTACTATCTTTTGCATTTCCTGACTTTCCTGCAATCCCTGGCAGCCTGCTGAGCTCATTTCGGGTGCCCATGCTGTCATCCCACTCTCCTAGGTGTATTGACACTAACTGGAGGTATCCCCAGGGTATCCCCTGGGTTCCCTGCACTTCACAACCTCCAGTACTTTAGGATGGCCATCTTTCAGCAGCCATCTCCTGCACCTTCCTGCAATCTTATATTCAATTCCTTTGGGATTACACGTCATTGTCCCACACTCCTACTTATAAGACAATGAATGGATAAAATTATCGGGCATCCTGCACTTTCTTGCAGATGGTGTCCATACCTAAATCCTCCAAATTTATTGATAATGATTTCAATATCTGTACCCTGCAACCCCAGAATAAATTTCTCCAGGTCCTCACACTATCATTCCATACCCCTAGAAAACATTACTTCTATTAGAAGAGAGGAAGTTGTTTTGGAAGGCATGTGCTAATTTTTGGCTGGACCCCTTGAACTATTTAACCCCAAACCCCAAAATCACCGACCCCCTGCTTTTGATCAAAATTCTAAAAAGGGTGCCAATTAATAGGCTCAAACTTAGGGATCCGATGGCATGTAAAGTTCCTGTAGAAATGGCCCCCCCCCCCCCCCCCCCAAAAGGAGGGGAGTTCCCAAGTTCAGACCCTCCCCAACTCACCCACCCCTATTGATTTTCTTTGATGGGACCCACATATACACAGATTGATAGCACTCAAGCTCAGGGTTCCAAACATATATGTCTTGATTGGATTGATAGTTGCTGTCCAAAAGATACCAGGACTAATCCCTCCTGCTTTTGCGGAACGATTGTATTGAAGTAGGTGAAAATAAAATAACCAGGTATCCAATGATTACTGTGCAAAATTGTTTACGAGTACAAATGCAGTACAGAGAAGGCAAGCAAATAAGGAGCACTGACACAAATGAGCGGAGTTGGAGGCCGGCATACTTTTTTGAGGAGCAATTGACTCAACAATACTGTGGCAGAGAGGACATAGGCAGAGGTCAAGTACAAGCAGCTGGCCTGTGGAAATCCTTATTAAACCCTCTGATCATATCAATTGATTTTAGCCTGCCTAACCGGGTGTTTCCTGCTGGAATGAGATCAGGCACAGGCTTCTCCCACACTCCCAGTACTCAGTTCTATTTATTCACTAAGCCATTTTAGCGCAGTACTTGTCAGAAATGGTTGTTAGACCAAAAACTCACTTGACAGACATGTCGCCTCCTCCAGAGACCATGAGTAATGGCATAAATCGTGTCATAGAGATCCCATTCACAGGAGCATGGTGTCCTGTCAAGCAGGCCTTCAGGCGAAAGTAGCTCCCATCCCTGGTGTATAACCTGCAGAAAAGAAAATTGAGAACAAGGCATTTCAGGTAGAAATTCATATTTCTACACTTCACAAGTGTGTACGCATGTGCATGTGCGTGCATGCATGCGTGCGTGCGTGCGTGTGTGTGTGTGTGTGTGTGTGTGTGTGTGTGTGTGTGTGTGTGTGTGTGCGTGTGTGTAAACACGCGCACTTAACAAAACTCATTAACACATTGAACCATGTGCCAATTTTTCAGATCACACAAATTTTGGAGCTTTTACAAAAAAATGGTGGCATATGAAGTGATAGGAAGCGCAACTCCCTCCCCTGTTGCAAGCAAGTGACCAGATGAGGTTTCTAATTGGGCAGCTATCAGGAAAGCAATCTTTGAATGCATGGGTGGCACATTTTCAGAAATGGCACAATGGCTAGATATGCCTACAGCACATGCCTACCTGATTGTCTCGTCATAGGATGCAGAGGCAAATGCTGTGTTCAGCTCGTCTGTTGCAATGCAGTGGACTGGGCCACTGTGTCCTCTAAGTGTGTCCCAGTGTGTACATTCTCCCTGCCCCCCTTCTACTTTCCAGATCCTGCAAAGGGCATTTGGCAGAAATAACGATAAGGGTGTGATCATGGATTGTCAACACAAGCATGTCGAGGCTGCAAACCCATGTTGATCAAAATGTCTACCATACAAAAGTTTGATCATCCTGCACCCCTTAAAAGGGAATTTATTTCCCACCTTAATCCTACACCCTCCCCAATATTTGATCTGGGGTGTCCACCATGTTCTTGCAAAGGCAATCAGCCCCTATTTGCTCTGATACTCAAGAGCTGTACAGTGAGCATTGTGTTTGCAGACTGCATGATTCTCCAGTACGTGAAGACCTGCAAGTTATTCAATTCCTTCCTACTCACGTGCAATGAATGTGCACCTACTGCTGCTGCCACTCCTCCTTACTTTCAAGGTTTAAAGAAGCTTTTCACAACCAGCTGTTGATGCCTGTTTCACCCTGAAAGAGACTCCATTTTTGGCAAAGCCCCATGAATGGGGCCCCTCGGTTTGCCTGTTTGGTGAGCCCCTCAGTTTGCCTGTTTCCTGGTAAAGTTCACACCTGCTGCCCTGGCCCACCCAGCGAAGCCCTATACCTGGAACTCGGCATGCAGGCCAAGCAAACTACGCCAGGCAGCACTGCAGTGCCAGTTAAGTGGGGGAGGCCATGTGCACAGTGTTCTGAAACTTTGTTTTTTGGTAGCTGAGCAGAAGATGGCCCGCATGGCCCGCCCAGCGCACCCCCCGCCCTAAAATCGGCATGCTTGCCAAGCAAAACATTTTACCGGGGGGGTTGAGTTTGGGGGCCTGGGCGGTGCAGTGGGCAATGTTATCGGGAACATGCTTTATGTTTTGTAGCTAGAAGAAGCTGACGTGTCTTGGTACCCAGCCCGGCCACTCCACGCCCATGTTACAGGACCTGATGGGGCGGGCTTACTCAAAATATGCTGAGTCCTGGGCCTGGCTGGCAAGATTACTGCTTGCTGATGGTTCATCAGAACTCAATGATTTCAATTGCGAGTGAGTTTTGCAATTCAAGCTTGAATCATGGTGTGCTGTGCACAGCAAGTAGAGACGGAAAGCGTGGCATGCTTTGCTGGTGCCCCGAGGAGCAGGACCCCTTACCATGAACATGCAGCAATCATTATGCAGAATCCACACAGCAATGCTGTGCTGATGATGCATGTATGCTTGCATATGCATCATGGCATGCTCCAGCGCTGTCAAAGAGGCTCCGTCAATTTTTCAGCATCGCTTGCAACACTTCCCTCACTTGCCGTTCATACACAATGATCCTCAAGAGCAACTATGTTCTCTTTCATACACATTCCTTTGTGCTCAAATTTAGTTATTCTCCTAATGTTATCTTGCATTCCTCAGGAACATTGTTTTTGCGGGATGATTTAAATCCTGTATGGTAATGCTTTTTGTTGTTACTAATTTGCATTCTGGAATGGACACACACCTGACATAAGTCTTATAAGCAAGCAAGCCAGTTCAATCAGTTGTGTCTGCCAGCAGCTAAAAAAACAAAAACAATGACCAATTTTCTGATGCATGCCCTAGCAGGTAAGATTCATTTCAAGCCTAGCGTCCTCCTGAATGGTATGCGCTCAGTTTCCTGCACCAACCTCACCTCACATCATTATCCACAGGAATCCGCTGCCACTTTTCAAACTCCTCCTGCCCTGCCTTCTCTGCTGACATCTTTTCCTTCAAAAGTTCTTTCTGGCGATCCCCACCCCCTGAAAATAGGTAGCTGCTGCCTATTGTCAGGGACTTGACCTCGCACATATGGGAGTTTAGCACATCCTTTGCTGCTTGCAAGGCTGGGGCAGTGGAGCAACAAGAGCTCTCAATGGGCTCATGCAAGGATCGCTTTGCAGGATAGAAGTAGGCGTCCGTGGCTCTGCATCCAGAAGGAAAGACATGGAAAGTGGAAAGGAAAATGGTTTGATTATGCAATGAGCTGGCTTGCAAATTGTAAATGCGCAAAGCACACTTTGATTGACAGATGGTTGGGGTCTTTAAATGAGTATGGCTTCAGGTACAACAGGCGCTGCGCACTGATATCATGTTGCACGGCAGACACTTATGGCAGCATCAGAGAAGCTCTTTGCCCTCAATCTCACCTTTTATCTTCCGCTGCACGTGCTGCCGCCTCTTGCTTTTGCTTTTCCATTTCCTCCGCTATTTGCCTCTCCTCCTCCTCTTGCCTTGCAAGCTCTGCCTCGGCTTCTTCTTGTTCGCGCCTCTCCTCCTCCATGCGCCTTGCAAGCTCCCTTTCTGTTTCTTCTTGTCTGCACCCAAAACCACACAGGTGCACTAATGTGAGGTGTTTACAGCTGGACCAAAGTACGTGTTGGTGGAAATTGTGAGAAGAAGGCAGCACAGCATGAAAGTTGCAAAATGAGCCCAACAAATAATGGGGATCTTGCAGAGGTGGACAACTCCGCTTTATTGCTAAACGTGCTGCTCATTCCTGAATTTCTTTTTCAAACCTAACAAACATGCCAACCAATAGCTTTTAGAGGAAAATTGAAATTACCACAAATGAATGCTGTCCTCCAGGAAGTCAGAGGAACCCAGCTCTTTCTCCTGGCATCAGATCATCCCCAAAAGGTCCATAAAACCAACCTTCCACTCCCAAAAATAAATTTTTTGTAATCTTCATATACTATGCTAACATCCTGCATAGTCAGAAACAGGAAAGAAGGAGGTCAAAAATTGACTTCTTGGTACCACTTGTGCAGAATTTTCTCTTAGGTAAATGGCTAAAATTCCGTACCTGACCAACCACTGGGCCTTTTTGGCAAAGAATCCTTTCAGAGGCAACACCCAAAGGGCGTTGACTCGTGGGGCAAGCCTTATGGTTAGGGAATTACACAGTTTTGCTCACACCAGGCCACTGTGGCCCACTTACAACACCTCAAGCTTTGAGACCCAAAATTCCCCAATAACATATACTTTTAGGAGGCTTGCCAAAGTCTGGGACACTCCTGTGCATGCAATGCAGTGCTGCGGCTGAGTTCTGCCAAATTTACCAAAAACTTGCGGTCACCCTTAGCGGTTCCATGGAGCTGAGGTTGTCGATAATCAACACAGCTTAATAATTCTGCATATTAACTCGGGAACGGAGTGCGCTTGTTGGCCCAAACCAGAGTTTGATCCAGCTCCAGAGCATCACCCAGGGCGCCTCAGCAGCTCGTCTCCCCCCTGTTGGCGTTGCCGCTATGTTGCTGCTGCACTAGCAGGAGTGAGCGTCCAGGGAGGGCCAGGGGGAAAAATCTGTGCCCGCTGTTATGTGCTGTGTTGAAAAGCTTCAATTAAGGGGTTTCTGTCGCCAATTTTGGCGGTAAGTCAAACTTAATAGGATGACTGTACTTTTCAATTCGATTGGAAATGCTCCTTAAACAGCCGGACCAATTGGTGATGATGAGATGTGCAGTGCTGGTCAATGGAGAGCCAAAGCTGCAGCAAAAGAGGTAGCCCAGCCTGGACTTGCTGCAGCTGGAGTGCTGCTGTAATGTTGTTTAAATCCTGGAGTGCTACTTTTTGTAGTGGTGCTGTAGTGGAGCATGCTGGTATGCGCACATTCACACACACATGCACGCTCAAACAAGCATGCTTACATGCACAAAAACACACGCGTGCGGGCTTCGCCAATTTCCTCTTTGCTTGCAACGCCTCCCCTCGCTACTCCATTTTTTTGCAACGGTATGATATCCTTTTGGTACAAGGACTCTTACTCACTAAAATGATCTGAATTGGTGCATTGGGTGGTCTGGAATGGAGGTTCGGTGGTTGAAAAGGAGTGTCCACGCCGCGAATGATTTGGCACGGTGCCTCATTTTGGGACTGGGAGCATTCAGCTCTAGTGTAATAGATGAAATAAACATTCTACAACCAAGCTTGAGTGTCCCAGGTTATGGGACACCTATGCTAGAAGCATGAAAAATACATGCCCATTCTGGGGAAGATTTGTCCACTTCTGGGACCTTGGTCATGCAAGCCTGTCACTGGAGCCTTTCCAGGAGGCTGTCATGTCAAGGGCTACGAAAGCACGTGTTCCCTCTTGCACAAGAGCACTCACTTCCTCCGCAGCTCTTCCAGCTCCAGCTCCCGTTGCTCCAGCTCCTGCCTGTGCTCTTCCTCTATGCGCAGGCGCTCAGCTTCTGCTTCTTCAGCCTGCCTCCTTGCTTCCTCCTCCTCCAACCGCTTCTGCTCAGCTGCCTCTTCTTCAGCAATCCTCTTCCTCTCGGCCTCCTCTTGCTCCTCCCGCCACCTCCTCTCTGCCTCTTCTGCCTCCCTTTTCAGTCTCTCTGCTTCTTCTGCCAGCCTCTTCTGTTCCTTCCACCTCTCAAACTCCTCACGTTCAGGATCATTGGGTGCAGATGAATGTCCACCACCACCTCCAGACCCCCCATGGCTTGCAGTTGCTGCAGCACTCACAGCCGTTGACATTGCTGTGTTGGCAGTGGTGGTTGCTGCTGTATTTGTCTGGGCTTGTGTGTCGGCCTGAAGTGCAAACAAGAAACAATGAGTTGTAAGAAGGGGTCAGCTGGCCTACATTGCTGGACATGCTCTTCCCCGTGTTTTTTTTGACAATCTATCAATTATTACCAAAAAACACATTCACCAAAAAATGATGAAAAACAATCAGGTTCCTGCCTAGCAAAGGGCTGACATTCTTGAAGGCGAGTGAGAAGCGCGACTTGTCTTTATTGCCACTCATGCAATAAGATGGCCATCTTATCCTTTCTTGGGGCTTTTGCAGACCTTGGCAAGCTTTAATTTTGCTCTTGCACCTCGCATTATTGAGCTCTTAGGCCTCTTGTCCAGCAGGCCTGCTCTGGTTTCTTTTATGCGCTCTGCCTGCCTGCCTGCCTGCCTGCCTGTTGCCTCGGCCATAATTTCAGTGTCTCTCCCTTTCTTGTTTGAAAGGCCACGCAGGCAAGTTTTTGGTTCCTGTGGAGCTCCCCTCATGAGCTGGCCAGCTCAATTCTATTACGTGGAGAGCCTCAGATCACCCAGAAAGGGTCAAGCGCTACGACATGGGACCGTTCTTCAACCCTAGAATCACAAGTTATGTGATCCCCATACACTGTGCTAATAACCTGCACATTCAATGCGGATGGGTCTGGTCAGAGATTGACTTTTTTATGGTACCACCAAGCCAGGCTTTTCCAAGGAGGAAACAGCTGAATTCAATATCTCACCAACCACATGGTTTTCTCACTTATTTCTTTTGCAAATTGCAATGATAACACTTTTGGTGCCAGGGCTTTGATACAAGGACAATTAATCAAGAATCACTTAACTTTATTTAATGGTGACAAGGAATGGAGATTTGATGGTGAAAAGTAGGGTCCATGCCGTGGCAAATCAGGCATGCAAAACCTGCAAGTTTCAAACCTTGTTGCTATAGACACGCCAGAAAACAGGGAACTTGATAAACCCAATATTCAGAGCTGCAAGTTTTGATGCTCATATGGGAGCATTCAAAACAGACAATTCAAGGCCTCAGATAACCCCCTCTGGTGAATTGCTTTCATTCCTGTCAGCAAGTCCCGGGGGCATGTCAAGAGCTGTGCTTTTGCATCGGCTGCATTTATCGTAAAATCCAAAATATGTATAATTTCTTCTGTGTGTTGCGTGCGTGTATGTAAGTGTGTGAAAAGATTCCCTTTCCAAGGCTTGCTTAATACATCATGAGTACAGGCTAAGCAAAGCATGTGCAAGTTTGGTCAAGACACCCTTTGTATTGATCTCTTCTCCTGGAGTTTGCTTTTGTGTACTTGCTCATGAACCTTTGAACGTACCAAGCGTGTTGCAGTCATGGTAGAATCCCTCTGAGCCGCCAGTGCATTGCGTTCCTGCAAAGCATAAGTGTTCAGATGAACTTGTTGGTAATAACCCATCGATTGGACATTGCTGCAAGCCAGTACTATCCATATTTGTTTCCTTGATTTGGGAACAACAAAAGGGCGTATGTGCCTTTGCTGGAAAAGAATTTCGCAATATTTTTGCTGATGATCACTACGCTGTAGGCATGAGCCAGGGAGCCTCATGCTAAGTACGATTTTTCAGCAACCAAGGTACAGTGTTCAACGCACCTCGCGAGCCTGCCGCTCAAGCCTCTCCTCACGCTCACGCTTCTCTTCTCGCTCAATCCTCTCTTGACGCTCACGCCGCTCTTCACGCTCAAGACGCTCCTCGCGTTCACGCCGTTCCTCCCGTAGCCTCTTCTCTTCCCGCTCCTCCTTTGCAAGCCTTGCCTCAAGTTCCAGTCTTTTCAACTACAGAGCAAGGCAATTAAAAAGGTGTGTCGTGGTTGGCTACTGAAACGAATACAGGACAGGTCACAAAGATGCTGCCAAGAAGCTTTAAGCCAACATATGTTGGCTTAAACAACACCTACCTCAAATGCATTTGAGGTAGGTGTTTACTTTAGAGTGCACCCAAGGCTGCCTTAGGCTGTCAGTGAGCTCAGTAAGCTGTTCTCCATTTCTCTGTATGAATTGCCTTCATTTGCAGCATCATTTGTGCTTAGGATTTGGGTTGGCTGATATGAAACCTCCCAATCCCTTTTTCTCCCAGTCTTGTATCAAAGGCTTCAGCTCAAGACCATATATAAACCCTCTCTTGACATATCTTCACTCGTGATTCCGAATCACGTCCCCTGACAAACAGAGGCTCACTTCTAGTCGTCCAGATGCAATATAAGTTGTTCCAATGAAAAGATTGCCAAGGATCAATTCTTGTTATCCATTGAAAAGTAGAGGGGGGGGGCGCTGGGGGAACAGGGAGCGCCCAGCGCTGGCCACAGCCTCTTCACCTACTTCCAAGGTCCGTCACTCAAGCCAGCTCCCTCCAGGACACAGGCACGTCCATCTTGTGAAATTCAAATAACGCGAAGACACCAGGCCCAAGGATCAGCTTGAGGCCTCAAAGCAGCAGCACCATGATCTATGTTGCCACCTTTCAAGGGACTCAGCTCAAGTCACCTTCCATACCATTCTGTTAGGTGTGGGTGGGGTCATCTACACCCCTCACACTTTGAAGCCTCTTAAAGAGCTTGCTCCTGACAGTTATGATGCTGCCATCAAGCTTGCTCTGAAGCTTCCATTCTGTCCAGTACACTTACAAACTTGCTAAAACAAGACACGCTCTTGAGGAGACTTCTTCCAACTCTCAATAACAAGATCAGGCACAGGGTACTGCTTGTAACCCACCTGATCCCCAATGACTTTTTTCCCCATTGTTTGGTGGAGGGGATACACGGTGCCTCGGCCCTTGGTATACTCTTATTCCTATTTTAAGTGGAGAGATTTTTCACTGCCTACATAGTTTTCTTTCTTTTTTGCATTCTGATAAAAGCAATGGGCAAACCCTGCAAACAGTGGACAAACAACATAAACCCAGCTTTTGTGCACATGCGACTGTATTCCTAGGCTGAACCAGGGACTTGTAAGCCTGCAGGCCCATCACTCTACTCTCTTTGCATTGATATGTGTCTGGTGTGAAAGCTCCAAAACACAAGAAACTTGTTTCTTGCATAGGGTTCTATTATCAGATGGAGGCAAATTGCAGCAAAGTAATGGTAAGTTGTACTGCAGCAGGTGAGGACCTGAGAACCCGTCACTGGCAAGCCCTTGCATGTCTGCTTGCGCACACATGTATTGCTGTCTAAATTTATAAGGAAAAGCAGCAGTGAGCTCTTTTTCTGGATGGGTTGTTTAAGAAGGACCCTCAGGTTCATGCCATGTTATGGAAGATGACCTCACACATCACTGCAATTTCAAAAATGGTATGGAGCCAACACTTGCACAGTCACTTTTGAGCACAATCAACAGTGCCACAACAGGATAGACGTGAATATACTGCTAGGACTTCAGAAGGTGCTCGCTTGTCAGCAAGAAATATGGCTGTCTCTAGGCAGGAACCACACGCCCCCTGAGGTGCTCTTGAGGTAAGGTGTTGAATCTGGATGGATTTCTGAATTTGACTGCTTGGAAATCCCTAGCACTGCAACTTTTGGAGGGAATGGTCAAGTCCCACTCCAAGGAGTTGAATGCTTCACCTGGTTTTGATGGTATCGCTATCCCCTTCCCTAAATATGCTTGACTGCCCATTGAGCGTGGTCATAAAGTGGTTTGCATTAATGTGCTGGTGCCTTTGATAGCGCGCATGTTTAAGTTTTTTATAGGAAGGAAGCAAAACTGAGCCCCTTTCCATAAAAAGGAGCTGTGTAAAATTCTGGGAACTACAGGATGATTGCTGTCAGTTGGGAGATGTATTGTAATTATGCCAATGTTGGCGACTGGTGTGTTCAGGATAAAAAGGTTCCTGATACCCAATTTGGTTTTTACCCTGGTAGGAGCACATTGCGTCCCCTCTTCATTTTAAGGCACTTGAAACATGCTACAAAAAAGCTCAAATCGCAGCAATCACCTGGACTGCATATGCTGCCTTTATTGACTTCTCTCAAGCATACGACACTGTGCCCCGTTTGCAATGTTGGGACCATCTACAATGTATTGCCACGCCTGCACCACTTCTTTGGGAGATTAAGGAAATGTATCAGGATGATGAATGTTTTCTGATTGATGGAGATAAAAGAGCACGTGTGCACTAAACATATGGGGTTAAGCAAGGTTTTCCTTTATCCTCTCTCCTTTTTTCTCCTAACATCAATGACATGGGCAAAGATATCTGTGAAGGGGTAAGAGGTGCTATGAAAGGGGATGGAGTGAATGGTGTTTTGTCTATGCTATATACAGATGACCTGAGAATAACTACTAATGACCCAGGCAAAATGGAGACCTTTTGAATTAGTTTACGCGCCTATGCAGAGAGGAATTGGCTGACCGTCAATTTGAATAGTAGGTCTTGTGTTTCCCTGCCTACTTTCATGCATGGAAATGTGGCTCTTCCCCAACAAGACCAGTTCAAATACCTTGATGTGCTTGTTGACAAGCACGTGAACTTGAAGGTGTCTAAGGAGCATGCTGCCCAGCCTTATATGGCTGCCCAACGAGGATACATAAGTTTGTGCATGAGCATTATTTGAGGAATAGGCCACACACTTTGCTTTGGCCTTCTAAGGTGCATGGCATTCCAGCTGGGATGTATGCATGCCAAGTGGGGGGTAGAAAATATTTGCGGGAAGGCACTAAGTTCAGAAGCTAATTGCAGAGGAGGCGCTGATGCTCCCTGAGGCGTTTTCTAGGTGTGAAGATCACTGCCACAAACTTGCCAGTACTGAGAGTGTGTGGCCAGGAGCCTTCTCAGTTTTATTGGTTTAGGGCTACTGTCAAGCTTTCCAACAGCATGCTTGAGCCAAACAGTCAGACGTTACGTCCAGTGCTGAAAGCAGATTTACACCTTGCTGACAGGAACGAGTCCTGTTGGTCTGCACATGTGTCTAAGGCATTTATTGGCATGTACAATGAGGATATGTTAAAAAGAGAATGCTGAGTGCTTCCAAGATCCCCATGCAGGATTTTTTAGGGGATTTGACATACAGACAGCATAAGGTTTTGAGGGACACCCTATACTACTCCCTCAGTCCCCGAGAGATGAACAGGAAAGTTGTGACATATCATCGTTGGTGCGGAAAACCATTGAATCAAACGGCACGCGCTCCCTTTTGTGTCACATCATTTTTATTTGAGGATTTGGATTAAAAAGTCATGAAGAGTGTGATTAGGTTTAAACTTCATGCCCACTGCTTGAAGGTTAATTCCTGTAAATGTCTGGGTGGTTCAAGTATTTGTGACACGTGTGTGTGTGTGTGTGTGTGTGTGTGTGTGTGTGTGTGTGTGTGTGTGTGTGTGTGTGTGTGTGTGTGTGTGTGTGTGCGCGCGCGCGGGCTGAAGTCCAAGACAAAAAAACATGCTCTCCTCTATTGCACTACTTTGAGGTATGTGAGCTGCGCAGAAAATGATAGGATTTTTTTTTTATCTTTTCGAGCCGTTACATACTTTTGTACAGCTTCCAAACACTGACTTTATTCATTTCTCGGCAAGCTTTCACAAGTTGTGACTCTCCACACTATCCTTCTGGGTGTTGGTGGGACCTGCTATACTGATCATACCTTGAACCAGTTTAAACAACTTGGACAGGACCATCAACGGGCCCATAAACTTGCTCAAAAACTCCATGCCCATTCGGTTCAGTATGCCCATAAGCTTGTTACCACTAGACGTGCTATGAAGAATAGTGATGCTCCTCACAGCCAGGTTCTGGAGCCGTATGCTTCCAGTAACCCTCCAGATCCCCATTAGCTTTTCTTCTTTGTAGCTTTGTGGTGGAGGAGGCTCACGGCTCTTCTGAGCCAATGTGTCTCCCTTTCCTTAATTGATGTAGGGGGAGTTTCCTCTGCCTCTGTAGTTTTTCTTTTCTTTCACATAATTGATCCTGAGATCTATACTTTTTTAAATCAAGACTCGTACAAATTTTCATAGTTTATTTTTCAGAGTTGGTTTCAAATTTTGATGCTGGTTGAGAATGTTTCATCAGCAGCCGATCAGCCAGAGTCTCGGGGTGTAAGCCAACCCCTTGTAACAACTTATAAAAAATAATAGAAGTGGCTATGGCGGCCAGGTGTGTGTTGTGAAGCTTCAAGACTGCGCATCAAAGCTCATCTCTTGGCAAGCCATTCCCCACTGCAGGCCCTCAGCGAGCCCTCATTGAGTGCAGCTTTACATCATGCTCCCAATTTTGCAAGGTTTTTGATAATTCACAGTACGTGAAACATCCACATGGAGTTTAAGAGGGGCGCTTGGGATCTAAAATTATGTACACATCTCAATCAATGTCAGGAGTGGTCGAACAACAAGCACCTACACAAGAAAAACAAGGAGAGCTTTTCACCTTGTTGCTAATTGAGCTATACTAAACAATTTGGAACGATATGATTGGGAACCAGAAATGAGAATGGTAGCATATCCTGGCTTACCTCCTTTTCTTCCCTTTCTTCTTTCTCCTTCCTGGCAGCTTCTATCCGGAGCCGTTCAAGTTCAAGGAAGGCTTTCAGTTCATCCGGCCCACCCTGTTAATTGATACAATTACAAGGACGTAATGTTTGAGGGTCGGGAATAAAAATTCTAAGATTGGATCCAGGGAATCATGCATGCACAATGTTGACAGAGCAAGCCTAAGCATCATGATCACTTGTAATAGACAGACAGGCAAGGAGAAAGAGCTTCACACGCAAGGGCAAGTGGGGACCGTGAGCTTCAAGGCCAGCACAAGACGTGATCTTGCCCGGAGTCTGGATATAGGTCTGGTGGTAGTTGGTAGTTATGATCTAGGAAAAAGGTCTGTGTCGTTATTTCACTGGTACTATGGAGAGTACTGCACTACGGAGAGTACCTATCATAAGGCATTGAGATGCACTCTTGAGTTGTAGGGACCTCATGATAAATCTATCTAAATGCAACCAGCAAACTCAGCGCTGTAGCAGCATGTTAGCTTTATTCTGTGGAATGCCCCATAGTTGCACAGTATGCGTACCAGAGGCTCTGGGACGCTACCCATACCATCCGTACCAGTACATGGCACGAAAAGGACGGGAGGGAGCAACCACCCTGCCTGGCCAGCCTGACAAGGAGCAAAAAACACAAATTTTTACTGTACAGAATTTATGTCATCTTGCATAAATAATGTTCCTGAGGAGTGCGGGATGACTGCGGATACCTGAAAAATAAACGCTTTCAAGCATGCGGGAAAATGCGTGATAGTGAAAATAATAATTTCAAATTGTTTGGATATGAATCAAATCAAAGGCGCCAGAGGGGTTGGACAGCTGGGTATGAGAAGCTTCCTGAGACCTCCCAGTAAGGAGGAGCAGCAGAGAGGTTTTTGAACAGCAGCTCTCCTAAATTGTGAGGTATTGTGCATGGGATTGTGTACCTGCAGGTCTCTACAAGCAGGAGCAGTGTGCAGCCTGTACATGCAAATGCACATTTTTCAGCTCTTATCAGGGCAAAATTTTTTCAAAGGCTTGTTGCAACTTCTGCAATATTGAGGTATAATGAGGTATAATCAGGGACAACCCGCATTATTTTCCAATTGTCCAAGGCCAAGGGGATCCGGATCAGGATCCTGACCCGAAAGGGATCCCTTCCGGGATGCAGCCTGCATGAAGGTCGACCTTACGACCTATAGGATGTCTAGCTAGTCTGCAGAATAGCAAGAGGAGCCTGCAGTGCTTGAGGAAGCGGAGGGAACAGGAAATGATGGAAGTATCGGAGCTGGGCCAAGCACCCCTGGCCAGCTTAGCATGCATATGCGCAGGAGCAGCGCATATGCATGAACTTGGATGAGCGCATTAGAGTACGTACTACGTAGCAGTTTACTGCTACATAGCTTATAATTTTGTGCCTAATGACGTACTAAGGTCCTTCGAAGGTGAATTCACTACACCTGAAATGGTTTGATTTTAATGGCTTGGCCAAGGATACACGAATCCTAGAGCACCTGTGATGGCCTTGCCATACACGAACGGAGCACCACAGGTTCTGTGAATTATATGGAATACCTATCCGGATCCGTCTGAGCCCAAAATTATATCCGCCAGGCTGCGGATCCGGATAGGTATTCCATATAATTCACAGAACCTGTGGTGCTCCGTTTGTGTATGGCAAGGCCATCACAGGTGCTCTAGGATTCGTGTATCCTTGGCCAAGCCATTAAAATCAAACCATTTCAGGTGTAGTGAATTCACCTTCGAAGGACCTTAGTACGTCATTATAATTAGGCTAATTAGGCACAAAATTATAAGCTATGTAGCAGTAAACTGCTACATAGTACGTACTCTAATGCGCTCATCCAAGTTCATGCATATGCGCTGCTCCTGCGCATATGCATGCTAAGCTGGCCAGGCTGCGGATCCGGAGGACGGATTTCGTCACGCGTGTAGTGCATATGTGCGCACGCATGTACACTTGAAGGGTTTGATTTTGAATTGCATTGGAAGTGCGCACTTGTGACTTCGCTCGCTCCACTCCGAGAGGGACCCCGTCCGCTCCCGTCATGCCAGGCAGCTGCATCGTAACCAATCCTAGCTAGGAGCCGCTCCGCGAGGCACACCTGCACGCGCGTGAGCGATCGATGCCGAAATGAGAAATATGTTGCAGTCTGCGCGCAGGCCCTAGGGTACGAGTGCCAAGACTTTCCACCGCGTGCAAGTGCAACGTGCACGGTTGCAACAATTGCGCAATTGCACAAGCTGCATGCAGCGCTTCACCCCCAGCAAGCTACACCATCAGCTCTTGGAGACTTAGTGCTTGAATACTGAAGCAGTGAAGGTCCTCATCAACGTGCGACCAAATTACCTACCGGCGCAGCTGCAACCTTGAGACTGAGACCTGAAGGAGCTCTCGCGAGAGAAAGGCGCGTGAGTGCTCAGGTACATCCAATGATTACAACATCGATATTATAGTGACAACTTTGTGGGAGGCATCATCAGTGCTCTTTGGTTGTAATTCGTTGTCCACGCCACCAAGCATCCCGAAAATGCACCAGCGCAACCTCATGCAATAAAAATCCAAGATAAAACACACATATATGTTTCTAAAGCTGAAGTTAGAGTGTCGACTGGTCGCTGCCTGTGAGCTCAGGTGGAAGGAATTAGGGTTTACTGCGTAGTTAACATCATTTCGGGGTCAGCTGAACAGAAGACGCTGTACATTTCGATATATCTGGTGGTACGGCAACGTCCAAATGGTACGCGACGTCGCAAGTCGACTCCTCTAGATCTGGAACTAGGCCTAGGGTGACCAAAATCACCACCATCCCCGCTTTTTACACACTGCACCTGAGCTCATTCAAATCATTAATTTTCACTCTTGGAGGGCTCATGCATTGCTATCCTGATTCCACTTGAAACTCTGTCTCCTAGGTAAAAAGGGTTATTTCAAAAAAGGTCTGTGTACCGGTACTCAGATATGTGAAATTCTCAAGGTTTGGATGTTGCAGCACCATGGTGGCTGCTGAGGCTCTTGACGATGCATATGCGACCTCTTGTGTAACAATATTAATTAGATTAATCAGCAGAAAAGAGAATGGACTGGGGAGGAGTCGAGCCTCCTTTATAACTGGCCGGCCCAGTCTAGCTCGAAGCCTAAGCCTAAGCCTAGGCTACAGGCCTGCAAGGTAGTTGGTGGTTGATGATCTGATCTGGGAAAGCCTGGTATTGTTACATCGTGAAAGGCTCATGCATTGCTACGTAGGTACACCTAGACCTCACTTAAAACTGTGTCTCCTGGGTGTATCTTTCTACGTAAAAACAATGCCCTAATAACATCTGCATACTCAGAATTGTAAAATCCTCAGGGTTGGATGGCTCTGCCAGGTTAAATATGGAAATTAAGGAGAAAGCTGAAACTGGCAACTCCTGCAACTTTTGCTGGCAGTCACTGCCACGGTGGCAAGGACTGATGCATGCAGTGTTTAACTTTCACGGCAACAACAAGCTTATTTTGTTTGTTTCCGAGCTTATGGACATTATGTTGGCTGGCGAGGTCACAGGCCGATCAACCGAACAGTCTGGCTGAAGGTCCCCCTGTGTAAATCTAAATCACGGCAGGGGGGGCACGGTGCCTGATCCTACTTAAACCATTCCCAGCACAAGAAATTGGCGCTCAATCATATCAAAAACCAGGATGGTGTCAACGAGCCAACCAAACAGGAGCACAGAAAAATTCCTCCTGTACTGACTTGGCGAGGCATGAATATCATTGCAGTTGTCTTTCTTCTGTAGATGAACCTCCGTCCTCTTATTGTGCTCTAGTTGGACCAAGCTTTTTCACATGGATATTCTGTTGGCTGGCGAGGACCAGTCACAGGCCGATCAGCCGAACAGTCTGGCTGAAGGTCCCCCCGTGTAAGTCTAAATCTAAATCTAAAAAACAAATCACCAAGGATAGTGACATTTAAAACACTTAAAACTCGCAAGATAGAAGGCTAACCCGTCGCTGGAAAGCCTTTGAAATTTTGCACTGCACTGGCAGTGATAAGGGAGCGTAGGATAACTCGAGAAGAAATGCTTGGTTTGACTAGCGCTTTCCCTTAAACCAGAGTGTTTAGGAATGGTCACTTCTTAAACAGTCTGTCAGCCCAGTTGACAAGCAGCCTTGTTGGTTAGTTGACCTTCCCTTACTAGTAGTTAATCGCTGGGAGTTGGTTGCTGTTCCTTTCTTGGCGAGCTTTCACAACCGATTTTGAAATCAAGCTTTCTAGAACGAAGACTCGTGCAGATTGTCAATATTCTTGTCAGGATTATTTGCCTCCCAAAAAAGACTGACTGTGATTCACAGTTCTGGCTGCAGAGCCTCAACCCTCAGCTTTTTCCTACCTCGTTCGAACCTCCCATGCGTCACCGTCTGTGTCAGAGTCGGACCCAATGCTGCAGGACAGTGCCCCTCTCCTCCCTGTTCCCTAATTGATAAAGGTTGAGTCTACTCTGCTTGCGTCGTTTTTTAATCATTTAATACACAATTTTCATGTTCCTTTCCTGCATAGAGATCCATACTCTTTCCACTGGACAGCATCAAAATATACCACCAAGGCACTGAAAGTCGTGATATCCTGGTGCAAATATTGGCTCACTGTCTGAATGCTATGCTGCTTCTCTGCACAAGCACAGCTCAGCAGGGTTCTCTGATCACAAGTCCATTCATTGGCCTGCTGTCTGTATGCTTGCTTCTCATTGCACAGCTGTGTTGCTGATACCTGTGGCATTGAACCATATCAATTCAAAAATTGAACTCACAAGCTGGACACAGAATTC
Organism: Dunaliella primolecta; assembly: GCA_914767535.2. Taxonomy (NCBI): domain Eukaryota; kingdom Viridiplantae; phylum Chlorophyta; class Chlorophyceae; order Chlamydomonadales; family Dunaliellaceae; genus Dunaliella; species Dunaliella primolecta. The sequence continues at coordinate 7,134,026 of OU611751.1, read as the reverse complement.
ACAAAAGCACTCGAAATAGATAGCCAGCAAGCATAAAGTATGGACAAGCAAAAAATATAGGATTGGAATATCCATACCCTTATTATGTACAGTCCAGTGCCGCGTAATAAATGAAATAAAACAGAAATTATAAGCAAGCCAGGAATACACCAAGTATTGACAGGCATACTGTGAGATTCTCACACATTTAGAATGTGTATGTACATACAGGGATTAAATACATGGAATGAACAGTTGCCAGGTATTAACAGGCACAGCCAGCCACTGACCTTACATTTCACTAACTCCACATCCACCATTTCTTAGGATGCAAGCCCAAACTTCAGGACATAAGCATGCCCAGGTGCATCAGATGTGCAAGCTTCTGCTATCTGCATGGCAGGACAAGCAAATGTAGTGTTCCTTTTGCAATCTAAAGGTGATGCGGTTCAACCCAGAGGCATGGCCATGTGCGGGAGCTCGAGTTTTTTACGAGAATAGTGCATGGCAAATGAAAAGGAATGAACCAAACTGGCATAATCAATCAATCAAAAAGAGAAGTTGAACTGCCCTGGTCACCAGGTTGCACTTGCGACAAGCTAACAGCCATTGTTGACTGGAGCCCTTTTGCACCTGTAAGCTTTGTTTCCTAGTCACCATGTTGCACTTCCTACTGCAGGCATCAGCATTGGGACTCCAAAGCAACACTTGTCAAAAGCCAGGTCAAGACCCTGTCCACCATTCCTCAGGCTCGCTTTCTCATGCAAAAAATATCATCGGGCGCCAGGAATCAAATGTTAATCTAATGGTATGTGTTGGTTGCATTTGATTTGAAGAACATTGTCTGAAGATGTGTAGCCTGTCATGCACGGCAGTCCAGCTAGGCACTCTCTTGTGATGGTGCCTCTTGATATGAAACCAATCCACCAACCTGCGCTTGGAGTTGGGCCGCGTCTCTTTCAAGGTCAGCACGTGTCTTCTCTGCCCGGTCCATACGTGGCATTGCCAGGGACACTGCCTCTAGCAAGCGGTGCAGCTGGCACTGCAGATAAGGGGGGTGGGGTGGGGTTGCGCAAAGCAAAGGCAGCTCAGCGCCAAGAAATGGGCGATTTATCAACCGGAAACTCTGGAACAAAGACATGTGTTGCTGGAGAAATACTGTAAACTCAACAGTAGTTCTGCCAATTCCCGACTTACAGCAGCAAATTGTTGGTCACGGCCTCATGCAAAAAGATTGAAGTATGGTCAAGTTTCCTTCAGAAGCATATCGACTTATAACTATAAAGAGGTCATGCGCATGCACGAGCTCTGATTGCTGCTCGGCTTGGCAGCAGGAATAGCATGAGAAAAAAAGTGCAATTGAGAAAGGCATGAAGAGGAATGGATCTCAGGAGCTGTAACAGCCTGGGCAAACAAGGCTGTCGATAATTTTGCCTTAGCCGCTCATGACACAAAAAAGGCTAATAAAAAAGGATTCAAATGGACCAAAGTGGAGCGACTTACTATGGTACGCAAGCTGCCACGTGCCAGCAAGTGAGCAGAGGCAACCACGCTGTCAGCAGCAGCCAGATCATTCATTTGCAGCTGCATGTTCATCAGAAAAGCATGGGATTGGCACAAGGAAGCAAGAGGTGTCTATGCTGAAGGCACGCGGCAAGGCTGAAAACACTTGGCCTTGAGCAGTACGAGCTGAAGATCTGGCGGGCTTGCAAAAGAAAGATTTACAGAGTGCGCAAGGCACGCGCGCGCACACACACACACGCACACACACATGCACACACACACACACACACACACACACACACACACACACACCATACAAACACACACCACTACGCGAACACACACACCACCACACACACACATTCACACACGCGCGCGCACGATGTTTTGCATCGCACCAGGAGTGGAACCAGGTAGGTCATACATGTGGACACGAGAGAGTGATGGACCAGGCGTCCATGCGCAGCACGCAGGGCGAGGCTCAATCGCCGGTGTGCCTCCTGCGCAAGGATTTATTTATGTGTGTGCTTTGATGGGGTTAAAATTTACTCAGACACATGGAAAACACATTAAATCAGACTTAAAACCTGAATCTCCAGTCCCTCTAGACCAAAATGGGCAAGCGTAGGCCCAAATGTTGTCAAGGATCTGAGGATGGGCCTCACTTGCAGGCCCTTCCACCCATGCATTTCAAGCCCTGCCATGCCAGACCCAATTGACTCACTGCTGCAGCCTCAGGTGCAACCCAAGCCCTCCTCTCTGAAGTCTTTAGCTCAGCTCAGCTCATCTTGGATCTCAACCGCAGCAGTGGAGGCCTTTCGGTGTTACCTTACAACCCTTGGGCCAATTACCATTTCCATACTTGATTAAACATTCTTATGGTATGTTGGAACATTGCGCAGCCCGCCTGATGCTGCCCCATGCGGTTCCTGATACCATTCCTGGAACACTCATCCTTTCCGTACCTGATTAAATGTTCTTATGGTGCATGGTTGCACAACACGCATGTTAGAACCCCTGACACGCTGATTTATGTCATCTGTAACCGTGCCCGTGTGGTATGCGGCACGACGTGGCTGGCAGCACAAAAGAGCAGAGAAGTCCCTGGACACCGACCGACACATTTGATGATAAGATACATATTCGAAATACGATATTCCTTCCTTCTTAATTAAAAAATGTACTTATGAAGCAAGAATGAGTGGCATGGCCGCGTGTCAAAGGTACTGCACAAGCTGCCCCATAACAAGGGGTCCAGAGGCAAGCTCAAATGCAACTTCTGTGGCAGCGCTTTCTCAGGAATAGCTAGGTTGATGGTACACTTTGCAGGAGTCAAAGGGAAGATAGGCACAGCGCTGCCTTTGGGCCAACTGATCCGAGCCTCCCTGCAGCTGCAGCATCTGGGCATAAATTCAGGCCAGAAGTGTCCAGCACAGGATGATGGTGATTTTGTTGAGGAATCGACACAGCCCCAAGCAAGCCCCAAGCAGGGGAGCAGGGCTGCACCACTGGGCCAGCATTGGCTGCAGTGCAAGCAGGCAAGCATGTATCCTATCTCCTACACACAAGTGCGCAACATGGTCAAGCAAATAGAGGCTTATGAGGCTATATCCACATTCCTCTCCAAGCGCGACATCTCCATCAATGTCAATAGTATCTGTGCTTGGATTGAGATGTGGGACAGCGTGAGGAAAGCAGGGCAGGCCTCTGAGCTACAATTCTGCACTTCTGCTCTAAAACAGGTGCATACATGCAATGCTTATTTATCTGGCTTGCATCAATCATCAGCTCTGGCAGCCAACATGCTCATGCACTCTTTTAAACACGTGTTTGCATTGGAACACTTTCTGACCTGCATTGCTAACCGGGTGAGACAGCCTCACCAGCTAAATGCAAACCGGCAACACGTGCACTTGATTGAAATTGAAAGAGGCCTGGACAACAGTTGGAAGCGGCACAGCAGCAGCATGCAAACCTCTGCAAACTTCTTATTGCTTAAGTAGTGACTCTCCACACTGTACTTCCCGTTCTGGGTGTTGGGGGGACCTGCTAAAGAGAGCACACCCTTAACCAGTTTAAACAACTGGGACTTGACCACCAACGCGCCAATAAACTTGCTCGCTTACTGCATGCCCATTCTGCTGAATATGCCCACAAACTTGTTACCACTAGACATGCTATTGAGAACAACACTTCTCACAGCCAAATTCTGGAGCCGGGTGCTTCCAGTGACCCACCAGACCCCATTACCTCTTTTATTTTGAAATTTGTGGTGGAGGGGACTCACTGCTCCGAAATCGGAGCCAATGTGTCTCCTTTTCCTGAATTGATGCAGGGAGAGTTTTCCCTGCCTACGTAGTTTTCTTTTCTTTCTTTTCTGTTCTTGTTCTTGTTCTTTTCTTTTATAAACGCTTTCTGAGTTCACAAATACACAAATCATTAAAAGATTCCCTAAGGCTAGCAAGCTTGCAAGTGCCTTACCAAAACCTGTAGGTCATGACTTTCAGGTAGAACAACAGTCGGAACCCATGACTGCTAGGCTAAAGCGGCAAGCGCGAGGCAAATACAACAGTTTGTCATGTCACACTGCCTACATGGATCTTCCTTCTTCTCTTGTTTGTTCATGCTCCATTGTGTTTTGGGGTTCTGCAAAGGGTTGAAGGCTTTGTGCAAGTTCTTGTGCCTCCAGGGCAGCTACTTTGTAACACCCGTGCCGCCTATGTTGAGGCCTCTGTATTCGTACCCGTGCCCGTACCCGTATCCATACCCGTATAACCGCGTTCTGCAGCTATGTTATGGTGTGTTGGAACAGTGCATAGCCCACCTGGTGCTGCCCCATGCGGTACTTGATAAGCGCAGTGGCCATTTGGGCAATGACTAGCTCCAGAGGCTCACTGCCTTTCGTCCCAAGTGGGCCCAAAGGGGCAGACGTCAACTCCACGTAAGTGTCACCTGTGGCGCGCGGTGTTTTGTGAGCGATAATTTTGTGCCTGACAATGCTTCCTGTGTTTGGTGTGTCAGGTCCCAGATCACTGCCTCCTGCAGCAAGCAGGCCCAGGGGCTGAAGTGATGCCCCTATGAACACCAACCAGTTCATGTATGTGAGCTCCCTACGAGAACCACACACTTATATGAACATACACTTGGTGAGTGGGTGTGTCCTTAACATAAACTTTCATATAAGTCGGTGTGCAGGGACCTGCAGCGTGAGTAAGGCGTCCAGAAAGGCATGCCTGAGCTCATCCATCGCTGTATGCAGGGAACGCAGTGAGGCCAAAAATCGAATGCCCCCTAAAAGGGGTGCTGATGAGATGCTGCAAGGAAACGCAGTGAGGCCAAATAATATATTTGAAATTCATGCAGTGAGGCCATAGGGGTGCCTATGAGATGCTGCAAGGAAATGCAGTGAGGCCATAAAGTGCAGCGAGGCTATAGGGGTGCCCATGAGATGCTGCAAGGAAATGCAGTGAGGCCACACATATGCAGTGAGGCCATAGGGGTGCCTATGAGATGCTGCAAGGAAATGCAGTGAGGCCACACATATGCAGTGAGGCCATAGGGGTGCCTATGAGATGCTGCAAGGAAATGCAGTGAGGCCATACATATGCAGTGAGGCTATTGGGGTGCCTATGAGATGCTGCAAGGAAATGCAGTGAGGCCATACATATGCAGTGAGGCTATAGGGGTGCCTATGAGATGCTGCAAGAAAATGCAGTGAGGCCATACATATGCAGTGAGGCCATAAGGGGTGCCTATGAGATGCTGCACAATGTATGGAAGGTACACAACAAGGTGAGCGGCGGTAGCCCACTATTATCAGGCACACAACAAAGGGACAGCAACCAGGGGGCAGGATCCCATTTGGTGCAGTGTCGAGGTAAGTTCACATGGGCAGGCCCGCAGGCTGTGCTTTTGATGGAGGCATGAGGAGACAAAGATGGCAGGAAACTCACAGGGCATCTACAGCAGCCTCTTACATCCACGTCCACTCTTGCAGGAAACTCACCAATAGGGCGCCTACAACAGCCTATTACATCCGTAACTACTACTCTTGCAGGAGGCTCACCTAGGGCGTCTACAGCAGCCTGGGCACCCTCCATGTCCTCAGCAGAGCTGCCTGGCTTGCAGCACAGTGTCAAGGCCTGCACAGGGGTCCAAAGAAGGGACAAGGATGGGCGCCAGCGGAAGGAAGGTGGATTCACAGGGCGAGCACAGAAGGGGCAGCATGAAACAAAACAGAGAGGACACGGTTGGAGGGGGGGGGTTACTGCGTGCATATCAAGGGATGCAATTAAAATGCATGATGCAGTTTGAAGACAATTTAGGCCTTGGCGCCTTTATAGGGAAGCCCATGCCCAAGACACGGGCGAGCACGAGCTTGACGTCTGCAATTCAAAAAAAAACAAGCTACAAAAGCAAAGGGGACCCACCCTACAATACTTAAGGCAGAAGAAACACTGGCTGAGAAGAGCCGGAAGTCCCCTCCATCACAAAGCTAAAGAGTAGAAGAAAGCAATTGGGACTTGGAGGGTCTTCTAGAAGTCCCTAGCTCCAGAGCCTGGCTGTGAGAAGCTCTTCTTTTCCAATGGCGCGTCACGACGGCTGCATGTATTCGCCAGGTGCCATACCTGAGACGCTCTGTCAGTGATGTCACACAAATGCGGGTGGGCATTTTCGTGGCTTGCCATTTTTGAGCTGGAGCACTCACCATGAATGATGAAGGGCCAAGAGTTGTGTGGGCGCATGGATGGCCATTACATAACTGTGGGTGGGCATTCTCGTGACTTGCCATTTCTGAACTGGAGCACTCACCATAAATGACGAGGCCAAGAGTTGTGTGGGCGCATGGTTGACCATCACATAACCGTGGGTGGGCATATTCATGGCTTGCCATTTCTGAACTGGAGCACTCACCATAAATGACGAGGCCAACAGTTGTGTGGGCGCATGGTTGACCATCACATAACCGTGGGTGGGCATATTCATGGCTTGCCATTTCTGAGCTGGAGCACTCACCATAAATGACGAGGCCAAGAGATGTGTGGGTGCGTGGTTGATCAGCTGCTGGACTGCCTGGGGCCGTGAAAAAAGTGTTGTCAGTAAGAGTTTTGTGGGTGCGTGGTTGATCAGCTGCTGGACTGCCAGGGGCCGTGAAAAAAGTGTTGTCAGTAAGGGTTTTGTGGGTGCGTGGTTGATGAGCTGCTGGACTGCCAGGGGCCGTGAAAAAAGTGTTGTCAGTGTCAGAGCAGGAAGCAACAGAGGAGGCGAAGATAGGGGAAGGAGACAGGCCTACAGCATGAATACCAAGATTGGCTTGGCAATAGGCTTGAGCCGCCCCAACAGCAATGTGAGCCCAGGCATCATGTTTGTTAAGGCAAGAGCAGCAGTGGAGGCTGCAGAGGCAGTAGGGGGCTCGAAGGATACAGATGAAAGAAATAGTTGGGGCTAAACCAAGAAGGCCATGGACAAAGACCATGAAGCTTTGATGGGAGTTGGGAAATGTTTTTAACATAAAGAGCCAAGGAAGCAATGAGTGCAGTCCCTGCCTGACTGCTTTGCAATGAGTCCAGTCTGTGGGGCAAGTATGAAGGCGGCACCTGCTGGGGGTGCCAGCAGGGCCAAAAACAATGCGTGCCCCCATGCCTTTAACAGCTGTGGCTGCACTTTGGAGGGGCAAATGTTCCGCACGACAGATGCTGACATCACAGAAGCCACTCGTCTGGTGGAGGAGCATCGGGGCAGAAGCAAAGGCACGCAAGATGCCAGGAGGAAGAAGAATCTGTATTTGCAGGTAATTCAATTATTCATTGCAGGCAACAGGGATTGCATCACTTTGACCACTTTGCCCTGGCCACTGACCTGGAAGTGTGCAACAGCATAGTCCCACTCCTCAACAGCATGTGCGTACTGGCCTGCCAAGAGGTGCGCAGGGGCTACCATGCTCCGCAGCTGGTTTGGGAACAGGCGTACCTGCAAGAGAACCGTGCACGTGCACCAGAAGGAGAACCCTGGCATTGCAAAATCATGCCAGGCACACACACACACACATGAGCAGGGGGTTGCGTACCAGTGCTTGGACAAGAAGGTAGGAAGGATGTACAGTGATCAGGCAGGACAGTGTGGCGTGGCACAGCAGTGGCAGAGTTGGTCTCTAAGGGAATGTGGCACAGCAGGACAGTGTGGCACAGCAGAGGCAGAGTTGGTCTCTTGTAGAGAATAGGGGGGTGAGGCAAACGATTTTTCTACTGTTTGCCTCATCATTTGGCAGCATTGCGTGGCATCCCCTTTGGGAAGGGCAATGTGGAGACATGTATGTATGGGCACCTCAGGAATTGGCTATCACGCAAACATCCACCATTAGTGTTGCCTTGGCAGGACCCAGCCACTCTTGTTCTTAAAATTCCATGCAATCGGCACACAACCAGTTCCCCTTCCCCCCAGTTCTGTTGCTTTCAGTATGCAAGTACAGCAAGTTGAACTTGTAAGCTGGCACCTGTATGTGTTGCTTCTTGCTCTTTACAGGACCTTTCTCTCATGCTTACATCTATCTATAGGCAGCCCAGGGATTTAGTATTGAGCAAGCATCTGCTGCCAAAATGAGGCCCAGCACGACTTCTTTTCACAATTACAGGGACCATCAGACAATTTGATCCTCCTCCTTTCAACCCTGAATGATGTTGCTTTCACTGGAAGCTTCTGTGTGTGTAATGTTTCTTGCTCTTCACAGGACCTTTCTCTCAGTAGAATGTAAGGGGAACATCAAAGAAGCAATGCCCTTGCAAAAAAAGGCTGTACGATGAAGTCATCACCACTTGCTCCACAAATGCTTGCGTGCTTGGTAGCAAAGAATGGAGCACCAATGTAGAGCCTTTGGTAAAGCCATCCATTATTCTGCACCACCCTTAACACATCAAGTAGCAGGCTGGCTTGGAGCTCAGCATTCAAGGCGCCCGCGCGCGCGCACACACACACACACATACACACACACATACACACACACACACACACACCTGAGTGAGCACTTCCTTCACTGCGTCACGTGCCTTGCTGAGCTGGGTGGTGGACAAGAGCAGGTGGGCCTCACAAACACAAAGCTGCAGCCTGAAGGACACCCAAGAGGCACACAGACACACACATGAGTGGGCAGGCAGCTTGGTGTGGCAACACAACACGCGCGTAATATGCTGCTTGGAAGAAGGGAAAACATGCTCAAGCATTTGCGTGCCTCACTTCCACCAAACTGCACCCAATGGCCAGCATCGGCTTCCTGCAAAATGGGGGCACGCGCATGGCTAGGGAATGCATCGGATCCAAAGCTGCACAACAGGGGGTACAGCCAAGCAGCTGTTGCCTTGCAGATGCTGGGCAGCACCTGACAACAGTGGTTGCTTGTTGGGAGTGCATGCAGGGGGATTGGTGCAGTAAGCATGCGTGCAACGAGGGGAAAGCACAGGGGTTGATCAAAATGATGCAGGGGTGCATACCCAGATCCATGCAAACCCCGGCAAGCGCTCCAAGATCCACGTGCAGGACGGCTGCTTTCTGGGGATGCGGTGCGCACACATGCCTCAGAGGAGTACTCGTGTTATGGTGTGTGTGTGTGTGTGTGTGTGTGTGTGTGTGTGTGTGTGTGTGTGTGTGTGTGTGTGTGTGTGCACGCGTGCTCCAGGCTCGCGCACCTGAAGACCAAGGGGGTGCGGCTGACCCACAGGCCCAGGCAGTCCATGCTGCGCTCACTGATTCCAGGCCCTGCAAACACGTCAAACAGTGGAGCAGTGTGCACTTAAGCATCTATGCTTGCCAGAGGCACTCTATTTGTGTGCTCAGTTTTGCCCAGCCCTTAAAAACGCATAAGCAGAGCAGCGTGGTCCTGCCTGTAACCAATCAATCAGACGGCATTGCAGGGCGCCACATCCAGGCAGCAATTATATGAATGGCAGGTGGGGACGCACATTTGGATGAATGCAGACAAGCACTTGGATACATGGCGCATGTTGCATTGTTAAATGAGAGGCGAAGAGGAGCAGGGTGAGCACGCTTCAGAGGATGCTTTGAGAAGAGGAGGGGAGGGATGGCATGGCATGGCAAAGCTAGCAGGCCACTGGCAAATAGAAGCAGCAGGCATGCACAGGAGGTGAGCATATGCATTAGGGCTCCAGTGATGAGAGGTGACCAGGCCTGCACAGCGATGCCATCTGCCACCCAGTACCTGTACCCACCCTTTGCGGATTTTTGCTGCTTGATATGCATTCAGGTCTGCACGACAAATCTACTTATTTATGCAGTTGGACATGTATGTAGTTGGACCCCTCTCCTCACGTGAGTTAGGGGTTGCCAATTACCTACAGTTGTCTATTCCAGTTTTTCGCAGTGAAAATGCAAATGTATGGCATACATTCATACATGCATGCATACATACATACATGCATACATACATACACACACAAACATTCACACACATATATGAAGAACCCTAATTGCCAGCTTTAGTGAGGACCTACCTGCCACCTGCAGCTCCTCTAGCCAACCCTGGAGAGCAGCTTTGCCGATCTTCAGCTGCAAGCAGTGATTTGTGACGCAAGCAGCCAGTGGTCAGCTGGAACGCCTTCAGCTGCAAGCTGTGGTTTGCAACGCAACCAGCCAGCGACCAGCTTGGACACCTCGGCTATGAAGCCAGAAAACACTACTGCTGCTGCTGCTGCTGTGTCTGTGCATAGCTTGCAGGATGTTGTGGCAGTTCAAGTGCAGTTGTGCATGGGCACACATCCATCCATATTTCATACCCATCCATCCATCCTTTTACACAGGCCGCCCTCTCACAACCTACCTGCTCAAAAGCCTGCTCAGGCCTGCTATAGAATGCGCTCAGCATCGCCCCACACATACTGATGGCAGCATCCGCCTCTGGCAGGGAAAGCCACTTGTACCTGAGGAATGACCACATCCAGCAGCAGCGACGCATTTTGATTGTGACACAAAGGCGGAAGACACAGCGACGGATTTACCTTGCAGCTATCCTAACCCTATCCTATCCTATCCTATACCTTGCAGCTGTCCTACATGAGGCCCCAGAAAGAAGCATGAGGCACCGGAAAGAAACATGTGAGATAAGAATATCTTTTACGAAGTATTGTTGCAGCCACCTGTGCCTGACAAAGAAAGCCTTTCCAGCAGCAGCAGCAGCAGCAGCAGCAGCAGCAGCAGCAATGCAGAGAACAAAGTATGCCTACCAAGAAGGGCCTTGGGGCACAGCAAGCAGATGCGCTGGTAAAATGGATAAAAAGCAGCAAGAAGTGGTCACACTCTTGCAGAAAGGTCGTGTGGTGGTAGCAGCACAATTGCAGAAACAGACAAGGAATGGGGCACAAGGAGGCAGCTTCGTCCACACACACACACACACACACACACACACACACACACACACACACACACACACACACACACACACACACACACACACACACACACACTTTTGTGTGACTACCTGTGCATCAAGTAGGCATGGCCAGAAAGGCACCAAGACCATGTGAGGTTCAGCGCCTTGAATATTTAATTGCACATCCCCCCGTCCCCAGCGTCAAATTCTGTTTGTAGCATTCCCAAATGTGTACACCAGAAAGTAATTTGCCAAATCCATCATTCTTGATATGACCATCATTCCATAGGAGCCGACGATAACTGCAACCAAAGGTTCTGCAGGCAATCGCTTTCAGTGCATTTGGACGAAAAATACCCGTGGGCTCGGACTAGCAGGCTTTAAGTAAGGACAGCACAGCCATGGTGCACAGCCATCCACTTCAGGGGCTTGGAGCAGCAGGCTTCTTGCATTGCCGCATGAGGTGCACACCCTTTTGTGGCTTTGGAGCGGCAGGCGTCTAAAATGGACTGGATGTAATGCACACCCACCCAATGGGCTTGGAGCAGCAGGCTTCTTGCATTGCCGCATGAGGTGCACACCCTTTTGTGGCTTTGGAGCGGCAGGCGTCTAGAATGGACTGGATGTAATGCACACCCACCCAATGGGCTTGGAGCAGCAGGCTTCTTGCATAGCCGCATAAGACGCACACGCTATTGTGGCTTTGGAGCTGCAGGCGTCCAGAATGAACTGAATGCAATGGAAACTCACCCTATGGGCTTGGAGCGGCAGGCTTCTAGTATAGCCGCACGAGATGCACACCCACCCTGTGGGCTTGGAGCTGCAAGCGTCTAGCAAGGACTGCATGTGATGCACACCACCCACCCTGTGGGCTTGGAGCGGCAAGCTTCCAGCATGGACCGCATGTGATGCACGGATGCCAAGGGGTCGCGCCTGCCACCTTCATCAGAGGGCTGCAGGTGGCACATGCAATTTGTTGCTCCAAAACAGGAAAAAAATCACTCTTCCGTACCAACAACACCCCACACCTGCCCGCTCCATCAGAGGGCTTGCAGGTGGCACAGGCAATTTGTTGGCCAGTTGCTCCAAATCAAGGAAAACAAAATCCCTTGCCAGACCAACAGCACACCACGCCTGCTATTTCCATCAAAGCGCTGCAGGTGGCGCAGTGTTCACTCTGTAGGCCAGCTGCCCCTGAAAGGTAAGGAGAAAGCTTCCACGCCGACAACACTCCAAGCCTGCTGCTTCCATGGGGGCTGTAGGTGATGCAGGCCTGCCACCATTTCCCCCACACTCACTGTTATGCAGTATGCATGTGTAACGCTGGAGGTTCTCACAGTGAAATGCAGAGGATGTGTGGCACATGAGGGCAAGCAAGCTCCCAAATGCGCAAACACTCACCGCTATCAGCTTGTCAATGCGGCCCCGGCCGAGTTCATACAGCGCCTGTAAGACAGTCACGGCGTGCACATAATGTTTGATACAGACACTGGTTACACTAAGGGATTGACCAGCCAGGGTGTGATCAAAGTGGCAGAGGAGACGACTTGCTCACAAAAAAAGGGTAACAAACCAGTTGCTTGCCTTCACCAAGTAAAAGCCTTGCAGCTGAAAGACACCCATGACAGGCAGTGCCTGCTCAAATAGGAATGGACACCTGGTTACGTGCATGTTCTGTCCAGATGTGCAGCATGGATTCCCTGCACAAGAGGGATCCACTACACACACTACGTACAAGGGATCCATCTACATACAAGAGATCCACTGCACACAAGGGATCCATTACACTACTTCACACTATGCAAGGGGTGCATTGTACACAAGGGGTCCACTGCACACAAGGGGTCCACTGCAGTGCTTCACACAATGTAAGGGATGCACTGCGTACAAGGGATCCACTGCACACAAGGGGTCCACTACATACACTATGGTGGCATCAGCCTGCATCAGGCTTGCATGCATGAATGCATAGGAAAGGAAGCAGCTTGCCTGCATGAGTGCATAGGATAGGAACGAGTCCACCTGCATGAGTGCATAGGATAGGAATGAGTCCACTTGCATGAGTGCATAGGATAGGAACGAGTCCACCTGCATGAGTGCATAGGATAGGAACGAGTCCACCTGAATGAGAGCGTAGGATAGGAACAAGTCCACCTGCATGAGTGCATAGGATAGGAACGAGTCCACCTGCATGAGTGCATAGGATAGGAACGAGTCCACCTGCATGAGTGCATAGGATAGGAACGAGTCCACCTGCATGAGTGCATACACTCACCTGTATCAGGCTGGTGTGCATGAATGCGTAGGGTAAGAAGCCCTCTAATTGCAGGGGCGAGGTCAGCGGGGGACAAGAGTGTTCGGCTTGTGCTTGATTCACAGAGGGTGGCAGGCCACCCTGCCGGTTTTGGTGCATTTGGTCCATCAGGGCATCCAGGGTCATGAAGCGCAGCTTGATGACAGTGTCAGGGTCGCGGGCCCCTGATGCAGCAGCTGCCGTGGGTGTTGAAGAGGGTGCCTGGACATGGGGAAAGGCGGTGGGTGCTGCAGAGGAGGTGCTGGCCTGAGACTGCACCTCCACCAGGTCTAGCTGCAGGTGCAGCAGCTCAAACAGCAGCTGCAGGGGTATGACCAAAAATAGGAATGTCATTAGGTATCATGAAGTCCGGCTGCAGGTGCAGCAGCTCAAACAGCAGCTGCAGGTATGGCGCACCAGGGGGGCAAGGCTTTGCTGGGTTGCGTTTGAATGCTCCACATATGCACAACAGGAAGGGAATGCTTGCAATCCTCTGAAATGTTCAGGCATGCAGACACAATCATGGTCGAGCACTCAGGCGCGTCTGTCCTGCAACGGTGAGCACCATAACTTCCAACTTCCTTGTCCTTTTTTATGAGCCATTTGTCACTAAAACAGGTGTCCATGTATGACATATCCCACTGACACTGCAGAGGCCTTAAAGGACATCAAATCTTCAGCCTTTGTCCTCACCAACAAACCCAAGCAATTCTACGCACCCTCCAGTAGGGCAAGGCAGCGACTCGTGAGCAAGCCATAAAATTGCAAGTGCAAGCCTAAGAATCCTCTTTCCTTGCAAGCAAAATATACTTTACCATTTCCCTCTTCCCATCTGCATCACACTCCATAAAATCGTTCACCCTGTGCCAGACATCGTTATGCACACCAGTTTCAGTGCATATTTTCTGCTCTTCACACACGCAATTGTGGAAAGAGCTCTCAAACACAGCTCTAAATAGCATCCAGATGCGCACCCTGCAGCCTGTTTGAGATGCCTACCTCCATGTCCATCATGCCGTGCTGCTTTGCATAGTTGGTCCCCAGATCCGTCGCATGCCGTATTTTGCTCAGCACCTCTCCTGAGTCCCACAGTGAGGATGCAAGCTTGGCATGGAAGAATGCGCCCCAGCGAAGCAGGAGCAGCCTGAAGGCAGACAGCAAGGCTGTAGTGTGGCAGTCAGTCGGCTGGCTTTCAAATGTCACACTCCTCTTCTTCAGGAGCACTTCTTCAGCATGCAGAGAGGCTTTGTGTTTGGCTCTGCACATGTCTTGTTATGTGGCTCCTTGCTTGCCTGGAACCTGCAAACTTGACAGGCTATGACACGTGGTACGAGCACACCAGTTGCGTGAAGGGAGACTAAGCAGTGGCAGCACGCAGGCAGCACGCCAGCTGTGTGGAAGTATAACTGCAGTAACAGCAAGCAGGCAGCAGTGGCAGCAAGTACGCAGTATGTTGAGCAATGCACCTGGCAGCACACCTTTCAGTGGAGCTGGATGCCGTTGCACACAGCTGCAGGCCTTGATTCAGCGCCTGAACCTGCGCAGATGCCAGCATCACGTTTGTTGTGAGTTGCACATTCATTTTTCCATCTAGTTTTTGACAACTGCAAACACAGCTATCAGGGCCTGGTTGGGCCTGGTTTTGACCTACAGCCTAAGAAGGTGAGGAGCTTGTCCACATGGCTTTCACCTGGAGGTTGATTTGGCCTTGCAGCTGGTGGTAGCGGGCGAGCCAGCAGAAGATCTCGCACTTCAGGCAGTGGCTGCCCACGAGGGAGGAGGCCACTAGTTGCTGCAGCATGCGTTGCAGTAATGTTCTGTTACAATATACATTGATGCTAGATACCTTGCTTGTACCTTTGTCAAAGTGAAGTTTGGCTGCATGATCTGCAAGGCAATCATGAGCACCAGGCACAGGCTGCGAGGCCAAGTTTGCAAGCTGTGGCAAATCTTGAGAGCTGCAGGGAAGGCAGGGAGTGGTTGCAAAGAACCCCATGCCCCACACCCACCGCAGCCATGAGCTCCTTGTAGGCCTCCTTGTGGTTAGCTGCAGAAAGGGGCATGGTACATGGATTGTGCTGAATAGCTAATGATAACCAGCAAGCGGTGCACGGGTGAACGCTGACAAACAATGTATGCAGCAAACAAAGTATGGAGCAAATGGCTTGGCGCGCATGAGGCACCTCCCATGACACTTGCTGCGGCATGTTGCTATCCAGGCAGCTGCATTGTAAGCTGTGTGTGTGTGTGTGTGTGTGTGTGTGCGCGCGCGTGCATGCTTGCGTGTGCGTGTGTGCGTGAATGCGTGCGTGCGTGCGTGTGTGTGTATGTGTGTGCGCGCGCGCGTGCGTGCGTGTGCTTCAGCAAGCAGCTGCTCGAGGAGTCGTACTTGTGTGCTCCAGCATGAGGCGCCCAGTCTGAACTCTGGCCTTGGCCTCTTGGTCTGGCAGCAGACGGGAGAGGAGGAGGGCATGCAGGCAGTGCAGGGCTTCTATGGGCCGGCCCTCGCTTTCAAATTTTGCCGCCAAGAGGCTAAGCGCTTTGGACACATTGGGATCCATGGAGATGAAAACACCTGACGGGCTCAAGTTGCGCGAGGTGTTGCAAGGCTAGTTGCCAGATATAGGGGGCTTGACTGGCTCCAGTCAAGCTGTGCTGGATACCAGTGCGCAGAACTCAAATAAAGTGAACCTGGTCAGACACTGACAGCTCCCTCACTCAACAGGTACAACAATTTATCTTTGTCTGGGTGTACCGTTTAACTTTGTTTGGATATAACAGGAAAATTCAGTTCAAAGCTACCACAGGTTGTCCAACATATTGAACGCACCAGCTATTCACAATCCATACTTATCTGTTTGAATTTATCCAGAAATCCTTTGCAGTGAGGATCTACACATCTGTCCTACACGGCATGAGGACGCATTTGCCCAGAGAGACTCTGTGGCGCACAAAGGAAAGCTCCACTTCATCCGTGCTGCCCGCAAAGATTGCTGCATTGCCCACCGTGTCACGGGCCAAGCCGAAGCCCTTGGCGCTGGCTTCAACGTCGACGGGCCTCTTTGGGTCGAAAGGGCGCATCCAGGTCTGCCACTCGTGCCGGGAAGATATTCGAGCGCTTAGATAGTTTGTTGTGTGGGTGGTGTCAAAGTCGTCCATGTCAGCGTTGCTAAAACTGGTGTGTTGTGGGTAACTCTCGTTTCGAGGAGCACCCTTTGAGCACACCAACTCATCTCAGCCTCTCAACCCACCGACAGTGAGCCTGCTGCATCCTCCTGACACCCTGATTGCATAATTGCTGGCTGGTGTGGGGACCTGTGCGGGGAGCGCTGGTGATCCCCAGCTGTTGTCATATGTTAACAGTTACTGCTTGCTGAGTGGGCAGGAGGTAGAACTAAGGAGAGCAACCTTCTTTGTAGCATTCCTTGGGACTTGCTCCAGACTCCTCGCTGAGTCTTGTCCCTGCTTGTGCAGTTCTCGTCCAAAACACTCCTACCATATATGGTGTGCCCCTCTGCGTGCACCCCTGCTGCATCCTGGAGAGCAAACTTGCATGCATTGTGCTACTATAGGTACAATACAAATGCAGGCTACCCATTGGTATGCTCATTGCTTGGCCTCAGAGCTTGCTCTATCCCTTGCTCAGATGCTCTGTGAGAGCATCGAGCGCTGAACTCAGGCTCGTCTCTTGGAGCCCTCCTTTTTTGATATGCCTGTGCTTATGATGCACTCACAGCATAAACAGCAGAATGACCACACACTGCTACGAGCAACAGAAACATGTACTCGTGCGCCTCATGTTTGCAGCGTCTGCCCTTGCACATGGTGAGGGCTGCAGCGCCGGAAGCACCAACTGCAGAGGAGGAGGAGGAAGAGGACCTGCTGAAGGTGGGGCCAGAATGCAGATAGAATGCCAGTTCAGGGCAGATGCCATTCAATTAGTGAAGCATGGCAGGCAGTCAAAGCAAGGTTCCTGATTAAACAGGGGTGGATTTCTGGCGTCAACCGTGTTTCCTCACAGCCGCAGCTAGCCACTCGCTGATTCCTCCTTCCTTTTATAATTACTCCTGGATGCAGGGCTGATTTGTACTCCCTGTATGATGATAGAAATGGGCTCATCTTTGTTCAGAATTGGCCAATTGGCACACATTGGTTGAAATTCCCCGCCGCAGGGAAAACAGCTGGTTCCGCCGGTGTTTGCAGGTGCACATTGACAATCAGAGCGACAGTGAAAACACTGTGCTCACGGTGGAGGGCAAGGATCAGCCGCACCTGCTCATGACCCTGTCAGGCGCACTCACCACTGCCGGCTACATGGTGGTCTCTGCGGTACGCTTGACCTGGTTCGCAGCAGCTGTGCCCCCAGCCATGGAGATTATGGTTTTCTTCACAGTCCCCTGCCTTCCAGTGGTCGTCTCTGGTTGGCTGTAGGGCTAGGATGAGGTACAGAGGTTGAGCAGTTGTCAAAAGAAGCTTTGTAAATGGAAAAGAGGCCTCACAGAGGCTCTTGCAAGCCTCTTCTGATAAGTGCTTAAACCTCTTTACCCATTCCTTGTCATAATGCTATTTTGTGTTCTGTAGGGAAGCGGCTGATCTGGAGATTGCCTGAGCTGCCCATTTTGCCTGCTCATTAACAATCAATTTTATGTATAACGCTCCTAGTCGTTCTTGTCTTGTTTTCTATTTGAAGGTATGCTCAGAAACATGTCCCATAGGGATTTACTGGTTGCACACAAGAAGGAGCTTATTATTTTGTCGGAAATAGGCAATCATACCCACTCCCACATGGCCCTGTCCAGTCATCTCGGCAAAACGCTTGCTTGAAAAGCTGAACAAGAATGAGCGCTGCCACTGCGACCCTGCATGTTCAGAAAGGAAAGGGTTACATGGCAGCTCAGCTGAAGCAAATAGGTGCCTGTAACTGAGGCGCTGCTGCTGCCACCCTGGATGTTAGCAACCATGTCTTTCACCACTCAGCTGCTTCCCCTTCCTTGTGCAGGATATTACGAGTGACAATGGCCTTGTGCTGGACGTGTTCAGGCTCCGCACTGAGGATAACCAGAAGGTGGGGTTGGTTCAGCTGCAGGCATGGCTTGTCGCGCGTTGCATGTCGGCTGGCACTGGCACACAGCTACACTGACATGGCATGAGGTGAGGTAGGCTGGGGTAGTGTGGAACAAGGAGTGTGAACAAGACCCAGCTGCAGGCATGGACTTTTGCCTGCTGGAAGCGTGCGCCTGCATCCTACAGGGAAAGCGTACATCACTAAAAGTTTGCCGAGGCGTCTTCTGGCCTTGCCATACGGTCATTCCTTATTATTGTTGTGTGTGCCTGTGGTTGAAACCAGTGGCGACTGAGCAAAATGTTCACTCATGCTCTCTTTTTTGTGCTTATCGTAATGATGATTTGTGAAGTAGAAATCCCGTAAAATTTGGCCAAAAAGAATGCTGATGGCGTCGTGAACCAGGGCAGCCTTGTTTTGGTACAAGAAACGCAAGCCACCAAGCATGATCCAATGTGGTGCAGTGAGGAACAGAGGGCCCGCCACAGCGTCTTGGGTCTTTCAAGCTTGGTTGTGACAGCATTCTATCGCACTGGTGCTTGCTGAGAGCTTGTTGCTGCTGGGAGCATGCAAACAAACAGGCAATTTGGAGCCTCAGCTGCTCCCCTCGGGACAAATGCCACAGCTCTAGAGCTTGCAAGAACCAGAGCTGCACATCTTTGAATGCTTGGTGTCTCTCCTAGTCGGCCATGGTTAAGTTCCGATCAGTGCGCTTGAAGAAGAGAGGAGTGGGCTAGGGTATGCCCACCATCAGCCCCCCTTGCCTGAAAGGACTGCAAACTCTTGCCTCACACCCTCTATCGCACTGGAGCTTGCTGAGAGCTTTTTGCTGCTGGGAGCACGCAAAAAACAGCCAATTTGGAGCCTCGGCTGCTCCCCTCGGGACAAATGCCACAGCTCTAGAGCTTACAAGAACCAGAGCTGCACATCTTTGAATGCTTGGTGTCTCTCCTTGTTTGCCATGGTTAAGTTCCAATCAGTGCGCTTGAAGAAGAGAGGAGTGGGCTTGGGTGTGCCCACCATCAGCCCCCCTTGCCTGATCGGACTGCAAACTTTTGCCTCACACCCTCTTCCCTACGGTGCATGGATATCCAGGTCCCTGAGTCGAGCTTCCGTGACCTTAGGACCCTAATCCTCAACCTCACGCGCACCTCCAACCGCTCCGGTATGCCCGCCATTTACGGTGTGGTTGCGGCTGCTGAGGTTGACCGCTTGGCACCGCTCTCAGCAATGGGAGGAGGCGCACAAGGTGCGCTGTCACTGTCGCCGATCTTATTCATGCTGTGATTGATGCATGCGAGCAAGCATCAGGTGCATGCCATCTCTGCTCTCATATGACAGCTCTGCCATTTGGTGCTTCTGCAAGCAATTGTCAGAAGCATGCCCTCTTTTACTTCACCTGACGGTGCTGTCACTCGAGCATACTAGCAAGCGTCAGGTGCATGCCCTCTTTTACTTCACCTGACAATGTGCTGTCATTTGATGCATGCAAACAATTATCAGGTGCATGCCCTCTTGTTTCATCTGGCAGAGCGCCTGGCTGTGCCCAACAGCCGCTCTCGCCACCCCAGCACGCAGGCTTACGCCTCATGTACTTAAGCTTGAATGCGATGCTGCGCAGACTCACCAAACCAAGTGCTTCCATCACCCCAGACTTTCATCTCATGCACGTCTGCTTGAATGCAATGCTGCACTATGCCCCTGTGTTTACGTGTGTGATGCAGATTGTATTGACCAGGCATGCTCATTCTGCACCTGAACTTTCGACATGCCTTCCCGTCCTTCTCTCTCCGTGCACGCCTTTTAGATGAGGTCTCATCCTTGGAGCTCAGCGCAGCGCTCATGGCTCAAGCGGCTGCTGATCTGGTCGCCCGAGAACGCGAGATCCTGGACCTGGTGAGCAAGGCAGTGTGACCATCACGCGCCCCAGCTTCTATTGGCGCATGGGCAGCTTTGATCCCTCCTTCCCCAAGTTGCCTGGCCTGACCTTTTTGTGCCACGCTGGCAGCTGTGGTTGCTTTGCATCCTCTGTGGCGGGGCACGTAACTCCTTCCACTCCTCAATGAGGCACAAGTTGCACCTGCGTGGGTAGAGTGTATAAAAGGCTCAGCTCCTGGAGTTCATGAGCACATCTGATGGCACTTCCGCAGTGCTTGCTACCAGGGCAGCCCGCCTCAGACACCCATTCTGCCCGGCTGTGCCGGTCATCCTGTCCAAAATGGAAGGCTTCAATATCAATACCAATCACTGCATACTTTGGTGGACGCCAAACACTGCGTCACAGGGCCAAAGGAAAAAATCTTGGGCACGCACGCCTGCGCGCAGGCTTTCACCTCACACTGCCCCACCGACGACAAAGCTCTGACCTAGTAGTCCTCTGCTTGTTTGATGCCCACAGAGCCAGCCTGATAAAGGCACCAGTGTGCGTGAGATGGCGGTGAAGGAAAGGGGGCGCAAGGAGGCCGCTGCGGTGCTAGAGCGAAGGTGCGCTTTTGGTTTGGCACAGCACAGGCTGTTGCATTGCCATGACTCTTCTTTTGCCTCAGTTTGTGGAGGTGTCTGGCAAGCAGCTGCAGCACGTGAGCGCAGTTGTGCTTTTGGTTTGGTGCTGCACCAGGCTGCTGCAATGCCATGAATGACAACCCAGCAGAGGACAAAATTGTATGGAGGTGTGCGGTGGGAACGGTTGTGGCTGGGAGACCTACAGGCTGTCATGCTTTGCATTCCTGCTGTGAGAGGGGACACATGGAGTGCAAGGCTCTAGAGGGTGCTGAAGGGGAGCAGGTGAGCCTTCGTAGGCTCCCAGATTTGAAGGTGGGGTAGCGCATGGTATGCCCTTGGCAAGGACTTGCATGTTCTTGGTGGAGCAGTTTGTAAGGAATGACAAGGGCACACTCCGGTGGCACAGCTTGTGAGGGAATGAAAATGTTTGAGACAGATCATTCAGTGACTGCCTCGGCTTTATTTTCTCATCACTCCCATGCACCCACGCGTCCCCTCCTCCCCAAGTCATCCTCCTGGGGCAGCCATCCACATGTGCTGTTGTGCATGCGCATTGTTGCAAGCACGCAGTTGCAGACGGGAAGCCTGACGTGTGAGCTCACTGCCTTGAGGCAGCCATCTGCTTGCGCTGTTGTGCATGCGCATTATTGCAAGCACGCAGTTGCAGACTGGAAGCCTGACGTGTGAGCTCACTGCCTTGAGGCAGCCATCTGCTTGTGCTGTTGTGCATGCGCATTATTGCAAGCACGCAGTTGCAGACTGGAAGCCTGACGTGTGAGCTCGCTGCCTTTGCAAACATGTGCTTGCGCTCATAGGATGTCTGGTACCATGTGTGGGATCACGCCACGTCATATTTGGTGTCACAGGATGCCTGGCATCACTTGTACATCCTCATCATCACTCGCAGAATGTCTGCCATGGAGGCATTGTTGGTGAGCCGCCGCTCCGTGTCCATGGAGCCCTCCAGGCAAAAGAAGGCAGGGATCTCAGGTGAGACGGGTGTAAGGTGGAGGCAGGGTAAGCAAGAGGTGTTCAGGGACAGGGACGCAGCTTGCATGCGACCCAAGCTGTGCAAGGCCTTGTCTGTGATGACTGGGGCTAAGTAGCCGCCCCGATTGCTTCTTGGCCATATGATTGATGCATGCTATTGATTACACACCCTCCTCACCTTCCTTAAGCTCACCCAGAGCAGGTCGAGCAAAAGGAGGGCTTCTGATTGTGTTGTGACTCGATTTCCCACGGCTCTTCCGTGTGCATACACAGACGCTGAAGCAGGCGGAGGGCCTCGGACTCAAATTCCCCACGCCTTTTACATGCACACACAGAGAAGCTGAAGCAGGAGGAGGGTGTCTTCAGTGCATGCGGCACCGGGCGTGAGCTGCTGCTCCAGGTATAGTCCTCAGACCCTCGCCCTGTCCGTTCTGCTTCTATTTGCTCTTTCTTCATTGACCCTTCCCTCATTGCGCACAGCCAGGGCTGGCAGGTGTAGTGTTTTCGTTTTCCTCTTCTTTTCCTTTCATTTGCTCCTCATCCTTCATGGCAGCTCTGATGACTGCATAATGGCACACTAGCTGTATGCGTTCAGGCACCAGCTGGTGCCTGGTGCCTAGAGGGCTCCTTTACTTTTTGTGCAAGCATATACAGCATGCCCGGGAAGGGGGCTGCCCTTATTGCTGGCGCAGGGTGTATATATATATGGCACACTAGCTGTATGCGTTCAGGCACCAGCTGGTGCCTGGTGCCTAGAGGGCTCCTTTACTTTTTGTGCAAGCATATACAGCATGTCTGGGAAGGGGGCTGCCCTTATTGCTGGCGCAGGGTGATGTGTATTTGTGTGTGTGTGTGTGTGTGTGTGTGTGTGTGTGTGTGTGTGTGTGTGTGTGTGTGCAATTGCCAGACGTGTCTGTGTGGCTGGGTTGTAAGAGTTCTGTCCATCAACTCTGATTGCAGGCCTTTAACTGGGAGAGCTGCCACACCAACTTCTACCAGCAGCTCATTGAGAGGGCCCCCCAGATTCAGGCAGATGGCTTCACGGCTGTGTGGTGCCCACCACCCAGCAATGCCGTCAGTGATCAGGTCCGTCATCGGCTGAGTCTATTGCAAATGGCCTGCTCACCTATTGCTAGTAGCCTGCAATGTCTGCGCAGTGGCTGAGAATGACCTGCAGTGTCTGAGCAGTGGCTGCAAATGGCCTGCAGTGGCTGAGCAGTGGCTGCAAATGGCCTGCAGTGGCTGAGCAGTGGCTGAGCAGTGGCCTGCAGTGTCTGTGCAGTGGCTGAGAATGGCCTGCAGTGGCTGAACAGTGGCTGAGAATGGCCTGCAATGTCTGAGCAGTGGCTGAGAATGGGCTGCAGTGTCCGTGCAGTGGCTGTGAATGGTACGCGCTCAGCTGATCACGCAACGTGCCCTTTTAACAAGCACCTGGCTTCTTGTCGACACCCGCTTCTTCTATTAACGCCTTTGATTCAGTGCCGTGTGCCTTGTTGATCTCACGGGTTGAACAGATTCTACAGAGCACATGTCGCTTTTTAGCAATAGCTGTAGCCCATAGGTCTGTGGGGGCCCCTTGATGCCCCTCTTTAATAACTCATTGATGAGGAAGGAGACATAGTGCACATCCCTGATGCCTGGTGTGCACATGTGGTGTGCACGTATGGTGTGCACATATTTGGTGCGGACATCCCTGATGCCTGGTGTGCACATATGAAGCAAGCTGTGCTTTTGGCTGAGCCTCAGTCACCGCTTGTTGCTTGGTGTAAGTTTACCACTGTGGAGTGCCCTGCTTTGCATAAGTTGATGAGTGCTCCGCTCGGAATGTCACACAGTGGAATTGCTCCGGCTCGATCTCCCTCCCCTCCGTGTGCCCCTTTGGGGGGCAAGCCTGCACCTCTTTTTGCTGCAGGGGAACCTGCCTGGGGACTACCCCTGGCTCACTCTGCCTGATCTCCATGTTCCAGATCACCATCACGTCTGCACCTCTTTTGCTGCAGGGCTACCTGCCTGGGGACTACTATGACCTCAACTCCAAGTATGGCACTGAGGAGGAGCTGCGCAAGGTCATCAGCGTGTTCCATGTACGTGCACAATGTGCACTGCACATGCATGTTCGTGTGCTAAAACACACGTGTGCTCATGTGCCAGCATGTCTGCCTGTGTGCACACATGTCTGTCTACCAAACAGATCCTGTTGAAGTAAGGAACAAATGTTTGGACAAGTATCTCACATGGCTTGGTATTGCCTGATTTGCCACACATACACCCACATGGCTAGGTAGTGTCTGTCTTTCTAAGTACAAGCGATTGTGTGAAAACGGCCACACATGAAATCCACATTTGATTCTGCAGGATCTGGGCATCAAAGTCATTGCGGACATCGTCATCAACCATCGATGCGCCCAATTCCAGGTGTGTGGCAGCTTTTGGGTGTACGTATGTACACACATGCGCGCACACACACATACACACACACACACACACACACACACACACACACACAAATATTGCGCTGGGAACCTTTGTCACTTTGCACTTCATTTTGCCGCAAAGAAATGCACGCAAAAGCAATCCACAAAGGTAGCCTGCTTGGCATGGGTTTTTATTTTTCACATTGTGCCTGCATCAAGGCCTGCTTGCCTACCAGCAGGAGCAAAGCGGCTTGGACAAGGCTCCTTACAAGTACTGTAGACAACCTCAATCACGGACGCACAGGTGTCCTCAATGCCACCAACATTTTCAACGAGCACTCTTTTCACCGTTTTTAGAGTGAGGACATCCTCAAAACCATTACTGATGGAAGACTTCCTCAATCCCACCAATTCTCTTGGCAAACAACCTCATGCCCTTGCAGAGTGAGGACGGGCGGTGGAACAAGTATGGTGGCAAGATGAACTGGGATGAGACGGCCATCTGCAGCGGCAATGAACAGTTTGGGGGTCGTGGCAACCCCAAGCAAGGCGATGACTATGGGGCAGCGCCCAACATAGATCACAGCCAGGTGTGGGTGTGGGTGTGTGCGTGTGCGTGTGTGAATGTGTGGGTGTCTTTTCTGAGGAGCGATGGTGTGTGCGGTGAAATTGGCATTCAACACCTGCAAGTGATTTACCAGGCCTCTCATTTGACCCAATCACCTTTCCGCCTCAGCAAGAGATCTGAAGATGGAGTCCTTGGCGCTAAAATCTATTTCTGAGCCCCAACACTTTGAATGCGCTCTCCTCCAGCTACCTGTGTTAACGCACGATTTTGTGGCATCACAACGGCATCAATGAGTTGAGTTGAACAATTAGAGCATGCCCATCTTCTCTTTTCCAGCTGCCCATGTTTGCACTTGGGTTCGTGCGCAACAGCATCACCGAGTGGCTGAACTGGAGCATGTTAGCCACTCTTCTCTTTCCCAGCTGCCTGTGTGAGCGCATGATTTCGTGGCATCACAACCTCATCATTGAGTTGAGTGGCTGAACTGGAGCATGTTGAGCCACTCTTCTCTTTCCCAGCTGCCTGTGTTAGGGCAGGAGTGTTGGCGCATTGACATCATCAAGTGGCTCATGCTTCATAAGCTCGCCTGCTCCCCTCCGACTGCCTGTTGTCACAAATGCAGGAGTTTGTGCGCATGGCTATGATCAAGTGGCTCATCTTCAAAACGGTCACCTTCTCCCCTCCGACTGCCTGTTGTCACAAATGCAGGAGTTTGTGCGCATGGCTATGATCAAGTGGCTCATCTTCAAAATGATCACCTTCTCCCCTCCGACTGCCTGTTGTCACAAATGCAGGAGTTTGTGCGCATGGCTATGATCAAGTGGCTCATCTTCAATACGGTCACCTTCTCCCCTCCAACTGCCTGTTGCCACAAATGCAGGAGTTTGTGCGAAAGGACATCATTGAGTGGCTCAACTTCCTGCGTAATGACATCGGCTTTGACGGCTGGCGCTTTGACTTTGTGCGCGGCTGGCCAGGCCACTTTGCCAAGCAGTACATTGAGGCCACCAACCCAGCCTTTGCGCTAGGAGAGTACTGGGACTGCTGCGAATACGTGAGTGGGGGAACGTTTGACGCCAGCGCGGTGCTTCAGGGGTGCATGATGTGGATACATGGCTGGCGCATACTTGCGCGTGATCAATCAGCTCTCAAGGCTTGTGCTGGCTTTGAATGGAGGCTTGTTGCGCATGCTGCTGCAAGCCGCATTCACTTTGGTATTCTAAAGCAGGCTCTCGGTTTACTCACCAAACGACCAGGTCAGCCACGTAGGTTTGAGTCCATGCGCCGCTGCAACCAGCTACTTCTGAGTATGCAGGATATCCTTTCTCTGCACTCCCCTGAGCAACTCTGCACACTCAGTTTGTGCCGGGGATGCCCTGAGGGTGGGGCCAGAGAGCAGGCAAAATGCCTGCCAAAGTGGGGTCCACAGGAACCTGTCGCCCAGCTTGCCTGACACGCAGCGATGGATGAGCACTTCATCTGGAGCACATTCTGGGAGGTCCGGGGGGGCTTGGGTGGGGGTCCAGGAAATCGTCCACAGACCTCTCCTTTCCACCAGGAGCAATGGCAAGTAAAGGCTTTCTGTTGAAGGCAGGGAAATTGCAGACTAAACAATGCATCACCTGGGTTCGTAACACTTTCCCTGGGCACAAAAGAATAAACTATAGAACTTGGCCCACTTAAAAGCCACATTGAGCTCTCACGTGTAAGTACAACTGGCCCGGATTCATTGAAAGGTGCTAAAACATGTGCCTATAATGGGAGCAGTGCTCAGACAGGCCGACCAGAGCAGAGTATTTTGGTCAAACCCCCAGCTGTCACTGCTCACCAGAAGTTGTTCCCTGCACACCTGGGCCCCCAAACTTGGCATGCATACCTAGAAAGCGTTCTGAACAAGTCCTGATACCCAGGTTGCCCAACATTGTGTGTGCCTGGTTTCCATATTTGTACCACTTTTGCCTCTGCTAGATGCACTCATGAGTGACTGCGATTTGGGACCAAATGTTGCCCCCCCCCCCCGTTTTTTCACTCCGATGGGTCAGATTCGGGTCAGAGCAGGTGTTTTGGCACCCACCTTTCTGACAGTTGCCAGAAATGACCTAGATTGCCTAAAAAAGTGCCCCTGACTCACTCCTGGGGCCCCATCCTCACTTCCTTTAACGCAGAAGCCTTTTGTGCGGTACGGTCATACCATGCAGAACGGACCGCCTCCTTTTATGCAGAAGCAGGGAATAAGTCACCCAATGCCCTTAACTGTATTGTAATGCCCAACGTGGTCCCCTCTTTTCCCTTGCACCTGTAGACGGATGGTGTGCTGAAGTACTCCCAGGACAACCACAGGTGCGGATAGGCAATGTCCTTTCTTTTCAATCATGACGTGTTCACAGTGTTTTCGAGATGTGTGTGTGTGTGCGTGTTATACGGAGCAGGGAGCGCAGAATGTGTGTGTGAGCGTGTGTGTGTACTTCACAACTCGTTTAGGTTTAAATTTTGGGCGCACTGTGCAATGAAAAGGTTGCTCCACCTCATTGCTGTGCTTTGCTTCATCTCTGGAGGCACCACCACGTACCACCAACATTGGTGGGAGCCACTGGTTCCGTGCAAAGAACAGGAAAGCCATGCGCGGCTGCAAGGAAAGTGCCGTCAAAATGTTTTGGTGGTGACACAGATGCCCACTTAGATGCACTCCAGATGCAGCAACAGCAAGTTGACCATGGGGATGTGCATGCACCGTGGCTTTGCGTGCGTGATCCCCATTGAGGTGTGAAGCGTGGTTATAATATGCCTCAGTGAGCTTCTTTGTGGTGGCTCCTACTCTGCAGGCAGCAGACTGTCGATTGGTGCGACAACACTGGCGGCATGTCCTCTGCTTTTGATTTCACAACCAAAGGTGCGTGAGTTAGCCTCTGTCTGCCGTGATGCCGTGAATGACTGCCCTTTTGTGCAGCGCCGCCTGCGAGGTATACTGAGGCTGCTCTTCCATGCTGTGGGCGATGACAGAAGTCCCTGGATGTCCAGACTTCAAATTGGGAATGTGACAGGACAGGTGTTAAGCCTCTACACAAGAGGCTTGCATGAGGCATGATCAGCAAGCTTTTGCCCCTCTGGCCTTCAATGTTGCCCCCAAAGCTGTCCAATTCCAATGGCAGTCCTGCGCTTGTGGGGGGATCGGAGTGCTCTGGTTCGTCAGGTTGACGCACGAAGCCCAACACAAAAACGTTTGCTACCAGCCACTTGCCACAGCCGCTTGCTTGCTTGCAGCGCTGCAGCTGGTCTGTGTCTGCTGCTGCAGGTGCAGGCACCAAGCAGGTGGCAGGAGGCATGTGTCATGATTGCACTTGCCCTGTAAGGTGTTCATGCTGGTCATCACTGCATGCACTTTGTGTCCTATGGTTTAGGCACTGAGCAGGAGGCAGTGGGCGAGTGTCATGATTGCATTTGCCCTGTGAGGTGTTCATGCTGTCATCACTGCATGCTCTTGCGTGCCCAGCGGTGCAGGCACCGAGCAAGAGGCAGTGAGCGATTGTCATGATTGCAGGTTGTAATGTTTGACCAGGTGTTCATATTGCATCCATGATTGCATTTGCCCTGAAAGGTGTTCATGCTGCATCACTGCATGCTCTTTGTGTCCTTTGGTGCAGGTGCCAAGCAGGAGGCAGTGGGCGAGTGTCATGATTGCATTTGCCCTGTGAGCTATTCCTGTTGCATCACTGCATGCTCTTGCGTGCCCAGCGGTGCAGGCACCGAGCAACAGGCAGTGGCCATGCGTCATGATTGCATGCTGCCATGTTTGACACGGAGTTGCATCATTCATGGCATGCACTTGGTATCCTGTGGTGCAGGTATTTTGCAAGAGGCAGTGGGGCGCTGCGAGTACTGGCGGCTGGCGGACAGCGAGGGAAGGCCTCCTGGTGAGGGCATGACTGATGGCAGGATGACTGCATGCATTCTGGTGCCACATGGTGCAACAAACATGGGCACCTGCACCACAACCACCCTTGATGTGGCTGGAGACATGGCATGGCAGGGTAGTGTCCTGCATTGAGAATGTTGCTGCAAGTGCTGGGCATGCAAAATTGTTTTGCATGTGGCCAGTTGTTCCCCGAGCAGGGATACGTGCTGCCTCAGGTTCATTCATAGCAGCACACTCATAGCAGCAAGCCTCTCGCTCCCGCGCTCAGAGCAGCACACTCATGGCAGCTCTCTCATAGCAGCAAGCCTCTCGTTCCCACACTCATAGCAGCACACTTATAGGAGCTCTCATAGCAGCAAGCCTCTCGTTCCCACACTCATAGCAGCACACTTATAGGAGCTCTCATAGCAGCAAGCCTCTCGTTCCCACACTTATACATAGCAGCACACTCATATCAGCAAGTCTCTCGCTCCGCCCTTTGCCTGTCATGTCTGCACCTGCACGCAGCTGGACCTCGCGTGCGCAGTTTTCCTTTCCCTCGCACTATTTTTTTCTACCAGCTAGTCATGAAGCCCCTGCACCCTGCATCTGGTGTTCTTTGGCCTTCGATCTGCCGCTTTTTGGACAGCCACTCACAGCAGTCCTTGAAAATGATACAAAGCTGAAGCCCCTCTTAGATGTAAGCGACATTGGCTTGTGGCCTTCTTGGGCGATGACCCCCTTGAACAACCGCGCAACGCTGGCTGTGCCAGCATTGCCGGCGGGGCGGCACTTTGCCGTAGGCCCTACCAGCCTTGCCGCAGGGAACATGATGCAAACACAAAGGTCCTTTGAAAGGACTCCTTTTGTGTTTTCCTGTGCATCGCAGGTGTCATTGGGCTGTGGCCTTCTCGGGCAGTGACCTTCCTGGACAACCACGATACTGGATCCACACTCAACCACTGGCCGTATCCATGGAAGAACCTGCCTGAGGGATACGCATACCTGCTCACGCACTGTGGTAGGTGGGAACATGGGCGCCCCTTGGGTGTGTTTGCCTGGTCTAGGCAGAGAGCGTGCAAGTGTGCTGAGCAGCATGCAGGCACCGTCTCTGAGGAGAAGCTTGGTCCTTGCGCATCATCATGATAAGCATGAGCATCTAGCACACGTCATAACGCAGCAGTCCTTGCGCATCATCATGAGCATAAGCATCTAGGGCATTACATCATGCAGCCGTCCAAGCGCATCATCATGAGCATGAGCATCTAGGGCATTATGTGGAGCAGCGGTCCTTGCGCATCATCATCATCATCATGAACATGAGCATCCAGTGCATTACATCATGCAGCAGTCCTAGCACATCATGATGAACATGAGCATCTAGTGCATTATGTGCGGCTTAATGCAGCCATACAGGCAGGCTCTTAAGAGCTGCTCACCTTGCCTCAGCTTGGTGGTTACTGAGGAGGGTTTGCAACAGACCCTGCTGCATTTCAAACATTTGCATGCTTCTACATTTTTATAGGGTCGCAAGCCCTTTCAAATGTTTGCCTCTCCTGCCCCCTCGCCTGCTTGCATAGGAACACCATGCGTCTTCATTGACCACCTGTTGACTGAGAAGGTGAGCGCGCCCCCTAGGTAGAGCAAAGGCTTCTTGTCCATGAGCCCGTACATGGGCATCCTTTGTGCAATCCTTGTTGCATGATGTACCTTGCCATGGGCATCCTTTGTGCAATCCTTGTTGCATGATGTACCTTGCCATGGGCATCCTTTGTGCAATCCTTGTTGTGTCATGTACCCCGCATTTGTGTCCCGACCAGTGTTTGTGGACAGCATTTGTTTCGTATTAATTCCTCTGACCCACCGAACTAGACTTGCGTCATGGCATCTGGAATCAAGACTGTTGTGTCTAAAGCTGGTCTGGTTGGGCTCACCATGGGGCAGGCCTATACTCAAAGCCAGGCTCTTCCAAACAGGAGGTTCGTGAGTGTGCTGTTAAGACTAGCCTTGTGATGGTCAGAGCTGCCATTGAAAGGGGCGTTGCGTTTGCAAGCCCACCAAAGGCTTCATCCTGACTGAAATGCCCCACATGTGTGTTTTTACACCTATCACTCCATGTGGGGCACACAAAACAAAGCAAGCGTTGATTCAAGCAGAGGGTTAAACAAGACCCTTGTGCAGACCCTCTATCAGCCTGAGCAGCCACCCAATCACACGCTCTGCAGCCTCAAGGCACGCTCTGCAGAAACTTGCATCCCTGTCTGCTACTGTGATGGGGGAGCAGCTCCCACTCTCCTTGTGTCTGCTCACCAGTTTGCCTGCCTGTTTCGAGGGGGTAACTCCTAATCCTCCTGTGCCTGTTAACCTGTCTGCCTGCAAATTTAGAAGAGGGGCATCCCCCATTCTTCTTATGCCTGCTCACTAGTCTGCCTGCAAGCTTGGAGGAGCATCTCCCACTTTTCCTGTGCTTGTTTACCTGTGCCTATAACTTGCAGGGCGGCCTGCGCAAAGCCATCCTGGAGCTCATGGCACTGCGCCAGAAGCACGGCATCAACGCGAGGTCCAAGGTGCACATCCACAAAGCCGCCGGGGACTTTTATGCGGCGGTGATCGACGACAAGATTGTCGTCAAGATCGGGCCCGGTGACTTCTCCCCAAGGAGAGTAGGCATCAGGCTCGACGGCGGCAAGGAAACTAAGCTTGCATGCAGTGGTCACCAGGTAAATGGCAGCAATTGCTGGTCCTAGTCTGCCCTACAAAGCGCCTGAGTAGGGATGGCCAATTTCACATGTCTGCCCCGCATTTAGCTTGCGTCCAGTGCTACAAAGCCCGTTTGTTTGCCAAATAATAGTTTCCCATAATTTAGGATTGGCCAATCCAACACCTGAGCTGGCACGCGATGCCTAAGCCTGGTGTCGAAATGAAAGATGTGCTTAGCTTGCTGCCTAGGAGCTGCCATGCCCTCTGAAAGCATCCCCGAGCAAATGATGCAAAGACTCAGCATGTCCACAGTTAGTCGTGTGTGTGTGTTCCTTTGCCTGCATGTGACATTGTTGTGAAGACATGGTCGGAGGCCTGTGTTTTGAGGTTGCTTGATTTCATGACAAAGTGGCTTATTTGATTCCTTGTTCCAGGACGTGCTTTCCCACGCACATCCAGCCCTGCGCAAACCGTCCTGCTGAAAATTGCATGTGTGCATTCAAAGTGCAAGCGCAAGTGTAACATTGAGCGCACAAGTGCAGGGCACTCTCACCTTTTGTACTCACTTTTGCATGCGCTCACTTCCGTGACCTTTCCCCACTTCCCTTGCCCCAGTTTGCTGTGTGGGAAGCAAATGAGGAGGCGCAAGAAGCCTGAGACCTTGGAGTGCAACATGAGCCATGTTGGTTGATGGCGACTAGCATCCAACACGTGTCCTTGCACTCTTGTGCAAAGCACAAAAAGAGTACAATTGTAGGGAAGACAGCGAACGAATGCTGGTTCCCAGCAGCTCTAAAGAGCTCAATGCTCGTCATGGTTACACTGCAAGGGCGTCTGGCTTAGTGTCCTGGCCGATCAGCCAGGGCTCGGGCTGTATTCCACCCCCCTCGTAACCCTTTAGTGTCCTGGTGGAAGGTCCTGTACAGTGCTGCTTTTGTGAAGAATAAGGGTTGTCAGTGTACTTTACTTTATAGACCAGGGGGGCGTGTATGAATATGTTTGGGATCAGTGTTTGTTCTATATGTTTGGTTGAGGCTTCAGGTTTGCAAGAGGAGGTTAGTAACAGTTCGAGGTATTGCTTGGATCAGAGTAACAGGTGTATGTGAGAAGCCAGGTGAGAGTTAGCTGCTGCAGCTTTTGGCAACTCTATTCTTGAGGAGACCTAGTGCTTGGACTTTGGACCGTTTGGTTTCAACTGGGCTTCACCAGCTTGTTGGATACAATGTCAACAAGAGTGTAAAGACATATTTGCATCCCCTGAGACTTTCTTGAAGGAAAGCTAAAATGCTGTAGCAGCAGAATCACCTCCTGCATCGACTCAGAAAGAGAAGGTGAGTAGGGCCGAGGCACCGTGTATTGCCTTTCCCAAAAGAACAGGCTGTAAGCAAGAGGAAAGAGAAATTAAGCCAATGGACGTTGGGAGGGTTGCTTGCATTCCCAGAGGTTTGACAGGAAGAAGCCGTCAAGCAAAAGGCATACCTGCCAGGCTTTACAAATTTGTTCTATTTAAATAGAAAATTTTGAAATAGGGACATGTCAGGTTGCAGAAGGGAACGATTGATTTCCACAAGGGTTAAAAGGAAGCACCCCAAGAGGTCCCCCTGGGTATTTGATAAGCTATGGCTGTTTAATAGCTATGAGTGTCACCAAAAAAAAGGATACAATAAGGAGGAATGCCTCCTTACCTTGGGGGTACTTACAGAGGCTCTTGGCAGCGAGGCTCTTGATGCTATTGTTGTGAGGCCTTGTGCCAATTTCTAGATGTTGCTCGAATTTTACTCAAATTTGTTCTGAGCCAAATGGTACAAGTTACAATGGGGTTTTGACCTTCAGCCAGGTAGTTTGGCTGCTCGGTCTGCTCATCTGTTCCAACTGCACAAAAAATATCCATGAAATCAGGAATAAAACGATAAGTCTCATTAGTTGCTTACAAACCTTACAAGGGTTTACAAGGGTTTACAATGGTGGCCTACAGCCCGAGACTCTGGCTGATGGCAGCTGGTGAAACAAGCTCAACCAGTATCAAAAATTGAGACCAAGTCTGACACAAATCTAAGAAGTCTGTATGAGTCTTGGTTTAGGAAAGCATTGATCTCAGAATCAGTGATAGTATGATGGCAAGCCAAGAATGGAATAAAGTCAGCGTTTGAGGGCGGAGCAAACACACGCAAAGTCTTAAACATCTCCTCAAAAAGGTCCTTGTATCTCGTGCGTAGCTCACGCACCTCAGTACATTTGCAAAAGAAAAGCACATGTTTTTCATCCTGGACTTCCCCACACTCACACTTATCACAGATACTTGAACCCCCAAGCCATTTACCAGACTCCACTCTCAAGTGATGAGCACGCAATCTAAATCTGCTAATGTTTCTCAAAACATGCTTGTCCAAATCCTTGAACAGATACGAGGGGATACAAAAAGGAGCACCTCTGGGACCACTCTCAGAATTCCCACACCACTTATGGTACGTCACTACCTTCTTGTTAACTGCACGAGGACAAAAAACATCGGCCCCTCTCCACACTTTCTGCTGTCTGTATCGCAAATCACCAATGAACTCTTGCATGGGGATTTTCTCAGCTCTCAGCATGTTCTGTTTGAACGAATCACCATTCCGCATCCCACCAAAAGCATTAGAGACTTCAGCAGCCCAGCAAGAGGAATCAAAAGAAGCCAGACTTAAATCAGCCCTCAGCACACGACGCAAGACTTCACTATTGGAGTCAAGCATGCTATTAAAAAACTTGATGGAGGCACGGAACCAGAAGAACTGCAGAGGCTCCTGGCCACACTCCCTCAACACCGGCCAATTTGTAGTACTGTTCTTTACTCCAAGAATGCGCCTCAAGGAACACAGATGTCTTTTCTGCAATTGACTCTCAAACTCACTGCCTTCTCTCAAGTAATGAGTTCCCCACACCTGGCACGCATACATCCCAGCAGGAATGCCATACACCTTGGACAACCAGAGCATAGCATGAGGCCTGTTTTTCAGGTCATGACCCTTGGCAAACTCCGAAATCCTTCTCTGTGCAGCCATATAAGGCCGCACCGCATGCTCCTCAGCTACCTTAAAATCCATCTTTTTATCCAACAGCACTCCCAAATATTTGAACCTGTCCTTCTCTGGAAGGACCACTCCATCATACGTAAAAGGATTCTGCAGAGGAGAGACAGACGTACTGTTGAAGTGCACCACCTCAGACTTAGCTGTGTTTACAGTCAACCCTTTTCTCTGAGCATACACACGGAGTCTGTCCAGCATCTTCTGCATTTCACCGGGGTCATTCGTAGTTAATCCAAGGTCATCAGCGTACATCATGTGGGACACACCATTCACTCTATCACCAGTTACAGCACCCTCAATGCCCTCACTTATCTCTCTGCCCATATCATTGATGTACAGAGAGAAAAGAAGGGGGGACAAAGGACAACCTTGCTTAACACCGTTCGATGGCTGCACGCGCGCCCTTTTCTCACCATCCATTAGAATGTACTCATCATTATCATACATATCTCTGATCACACTGAGCAGAGGAGTCGGCATTGCATTGCGCTGCAAGTGAGACCAAAGCTGCTGTCTGGGCACGGTGTCATAAGCTTGAGAAAAGTCAATGAAAGCAACGTGCAATCTGGAAGAATTCCGTGGCTTCAATTTTTTCGCAGCATGCTTGAGGTGCCTCAGAATGAACAGAGGATGCAGAGTGCTCCTTCCTGGAAAGAAGCCAAACTGCGTGTCCGGAATCTTTCCCTTTTTCATACACCAATCTGTCACCAGATTTTTCAGCACATTAGCATAAATCCTATACATTACACCGCTAACTGCAATCATCCTATAATTCCCAGGTTTCAGCACTTCCCCTTTTTTGTGAATGGGGCTCAACTTGGCAACCTTCCAGCACGCAGGCACTTTACTTTCAGTCAGCAACACTTTAAAAAGACGAGCCAACAGAGGTACCAGCACATTTACTTGTTTGGTTTTATTCCCACACTGCACTGGCAAGCACGCATGCTTAAGAAAAGGAATCGGGATCGCATCAAAGCCTGAAGAGGCACCAACATTCATCTTCTGAAATTCACTACCCAACATACCTTCTAACACAGATACATCAGGGATCTCAAACTCATCTGGCTCCGGAGCCCACCCAGACTGCGCGCCCCGCCTGAGAAGGACCTCAGGTGGAAGGTTGCGCCGGCCCAGTGGCACAGCCATATCCCTCGCAGATGGGCGAGACTCTTCAAATGTCCTCTTTGCTCTGAAGTGTTTGTGTAGGTGATCATGCCAAGCTGGAGCAGGCACAGGGGTTGTGTGAGGCTTGGTGTGCTTTTTTAGTAAAGCGTGCACTGCCGGATCCTTCCGAAATAGCCTATCCAAAAACAAATTCCGCAACTGTCTCGCGTGCCTTCGCTTCATCCTACGATTGCACCTCATACTTTCCCTCTTGAGAAATCTGCAAGCATGCCTGGCTTCACCATGCTTCACTGCCTCAATGAAAGCCCTACGCTTCTCCCAACATTCTTCATTGAACCACACAGGGTTTAGAGGACCCTTCCTATTACGCTCACGTTTAAAAACACACTTTGCTCGGCCTGACATGCCCACAGCTCTACTGCTCGCTGCCTGGATGATCAAAGAACGCACACAAAACGCCAATTTATCTACATCCCCAGACCTCTCTGCCTCATCAAATTGAGCCAGCATTTCAGCATTGTCCCGAATGTGCTCAGCGTAAACTTGGGCCTTATCCTGATGCCAACGCAACACTAACTTGTTGATACACTCTCCAGCTTTGCACACATGGTGTGGAGCATTCACACCTTCTCCACCCTCATCAGTCACTCTAAACACAGTGCTCAAGCCTGCGTGATCTGAGGCACGCGTTTCTTTCATCTCAAAACATTGTACGATTTTGAGCAGAGCCGGCGACAACAACACATGGTCTGGCCTACTTCTCTTATCACCAAAATGCCCAGTGAAAGAGGGCTGCCCATCATCTCCAACAACACGCCCAGTCGAAATGGCCATACTCGTCGCAGCTGCTAGATCAACCAACAGCTGGCCTGCCTTGTTCACACTCTTGCACGCACATCTCCTAGTCTCTAGGAGCTCAGGGCAGTCCAACACAAACCGAGAATGCGCGTCACTCACTTCACTCAGCTCTCCAACATGCGCATTAAAGTCGCCACACAAAATGACTTGCGAAGATACCTGAAAAGCATCAAGCACGTCCTCAAAAAGATTAGTATAGTGAGAGTGAATAGCACGAGAAGTAAACGAACCACTCAGAGGATTTATGTAAGTAGCACCTATCATCACATGTTCCCTCAGCCCAAACATCTTTTTGTCACATTGAAGCCAAATACACTGCGTGTGCTCACTGACTTTATGGAAGCGCACATAATCTGAGCTGCCTGGCGCAACAAACACAGCAATCCCAAACCCATTTTTGCCTTCGTTCTCTCTAGCCATTCCCAAGTTGTGCAAAGTAAAGCCAGGCAAGTGCTGCAGCAACCTAGATGCATCACCAGTTCTTGTTTCTGTAAGCACTGCAATGTCATGGTCTTTGACCATGTGGCATACATCTAAAACCTTGAGCTCTGCATTAGCATCAGCAGATCGCCCCCCAATCCCATGCACATTCCATACTAAGAGCTTGAGCTTACGCCCAGGCTCAGGCCGGCCACCTTCCTAGCCCTTGTACTTTTTTCCCTTCTTTCCCTTCCTACTCTTCCATTCATTATATGTTTGGTCAAGGCCCACTTCAGCTTCCTCTGGATCCAAGAACTCCGGGCCCTCATCATCACTCCCCTCATCATCCCCTCCCTCTACATCACCGCCGTACTCTCCGTCGTCCTGAGCGTAGGGCGCGTAGTTGGGCTGGATCTCCTCCTCGGCTGTGGCACCCTGACCTTGGTCCAGCCGGGCCCTCATCCGAGTCATGGGGGCCTTGGGGGTTGGAGTGTCCCCAGAGGGATCCTTGCTCCTGGCATGCTTCTTGCCAGTGCTTGCGGCAGCAGCATTGGCCGCAGCAGCAGCCGGTAGAGGGCTGCGTCGTGTGGAGGTGGAGGAGGGGGCAGCAGCAGCAGCAGCAGCAGAGTAGGAGTTAGCCGGCTGCTCAGTGTGGTGGGGTGGCGGGGGGTGCAGGATTCCCACACCAGGGGCAGCTGATTGTGTGGTGGTGGAGGGGGCAACAGCAGCGGGAGGCGGCTGAGCAGCAGCAGCAGCAGCAGCAGCAGCAGCAGCAGTTTGGGGTGGTGGGGGAGGGGGGGGGCTGAGCCACTGCTGATTGGGGTGGTGGGGGAGGGGGGCGGCTGAGCAGCAGCTGCAGCAGCAGCAGCATGTTGGGGTGGTGGGGGAGGGGGCGGCTGAGCAGCAGCAGCAGGTTGGGGCGGTGGGTGAGGGGAGGGCTGGGCAGGAGCAGCAGCAGCAGCAGCAGCGGCGGCGGCAGCAGCAGACTGGCGAGAGGGGAAAGGAGGAGGGGGAGAGCGGGCAGCAGCAGCAGCAGCAGCGGAGTGCGAAGGGGGGGTGGAGGGCAGCCCCGCAGCTGCCAGAGCCTGCTGGACATACAAGCCAACATGCTCCAGGCAGTGCATGTCCCGCCTGTACTGGAAACCCCCCCGCGCATCTGGTTGGAGGTGCTTCCACGCAGGGTACACTGTGTGAGGGGCCCCATGATACAGGACTTCCTCCACAGGTGCCCAAGACAGGAGCAGGTCGCACCTATTCTTGGACACGAAGGCATTCAGCCCCCGCATCCCCAGCTTCTGCACCTCCTGGCTCAGCCTGCGCAGCACCCCCTTTCCCCGCATCTGCTGCAGGAGCGTGCATGACCGCCATGCAGCGTACCCATTCCCTCCCACAGCCTGGAAGCGGTTGAGCCAGGACTGGGCAACCTTTGCTGAGCCCAGGTTCAGGATCACCACCTTGCCACCACCCTGCTGACTGAGGCGGCCAAGGTTTACTCCGAGGTCTGCAGCCACCCCAGCCATACCCCGCCCAGGAGGAGGAGAGAGGGCAATCTTGCCCAGTTCCTCCCTCTGCCTCTGCTGGTCTGCGCTCCCCTCCAGCACGTACCTCGTACAGCCGCGCCAAACCTTAGTAAGGTTAGGTTGCGTCACTTTCCAGCCTTCAGCCATATGGTTTGGCTGCTCAGCTATTAGAAGCAAGTAGAATTGTGAAAGAGAGAGAAAGCAACTGATACACAAAGGAAAGTTAGGTCCCCAAATAATACTGCCTCAGAAAACATGACAAGCAGACAGCATTGAAATAGCTCGAGATATCAAGGAAGGGGGTTGTCTGGGTCAATCTTGAGGAAGCCACAACAGTGCCGCAAGTCAGTGGAACAGAGCAACAACAGACAGAATATAGGGAAACCAAAGGAAGAGCACAGACAAACAAGCCATGGCTTTAATGAATGAAGCTGCACCTGGGAGCTCGCACGCGGCATGTTAGACTGCAAACCATACATAATCAAGCATGGAGCACATGAGCTCTCATCTGGATAGTTGGACTGAGACTGCAACCTTGTAACACCGTCAAGCATACACATGGGAAACAACTTCAAGTTGAGGTTCTCAGGCAAGCCCCTAGAGAACACGAGGTAATCATGAGCGCCTTGGGGAACAAGGGGAAGTCCTCATACAGCCACAAAAGAGCTCCAGACAACCATGGAGTAAAGGTTCCACTCAAAAACAGCCACATCAAAGCTCGAAATTCGTATGCATGTACTCAGGGTGCTTCTTCAGAAAGCCTGCCATAAGGACCTCCAGTGAGAGTCTTGCCATCTTGTTTATTAGGGCACTTCCCATAGTGTACATGGCCTTTTTAGCGGGCAGAGTCTTTCCTTTCTCAATGAGAAGGTTACAGGAACAGAAGGCCTCTAGTCAAAACGACTGACTGCTCAGCCTCTCTATGAAAAGAAGAAGTTCCTACAGAAAAGATTAAAGCCTGTTGTTGCTTGGTTCATAAATGCATACGTATCGAAAGGCTGAGCATGGGGAATGGAAGAAAAGAAAATCTCTTAATTAGTACATATAATGGTCCTTAATGAAACGCCTTGTGGCTTGCTCCGTCCTTTTTAAGACCTACAACTTCACAACGGTATTCCTGCTTATCTTTTGATTAATGGGACTCCTGGCTCTTTGAGCCATTCTGTTTTTTTACTGGACTGACTGATGCAAGCTTATTGTGCAAGCTTGACATGCTTTGCTGCATGCAGAAGGGCTGTCTGTGGCTCTGGTGTTCTGTGGACTTTCTCTGGCTGGCCTCTGTGCACAGGGTGTCAGAACAGGAGTGCTCCAGCAGGAGACCAAGTCTGGACTGTGGTGCGGAACTGTGCTTTTTCCTGTGGGCCTCATGCTTTTTCCTGGTTGGTGGACGATTGGCTGAAACTTGTTACCAGGCCTTTTCCGGATGGTCGTGGTGGTTTTTTGGACAATTGCTGCCTTATCCAGATTGCCCTGCTGAGCGCTTTCCAGGTTTGCTACAAGGGTTACAAGGGTTACAAGGGAAAAAAAGGCCTCAGTCAAGACGTTTGACTGCTAGCCTGTTCATAAATACACATGACTCACCTCGGAGGTCATGAAGAAAAAAAGGAAGTTTGTTGTTATCCTGGTTTAGAAAAAAATTGATATCCTGGGAATTCACATGGTGAATGGTGCCTAGACAGGACATCCTGTGGGAGATGTGGAGGTGTAGGAAAGAGAAGTTGTGCTCAAAAAGTGAGGCATACTTTTGACGGAGAGAGCAGACCTGGGGATTGGAGCATCTGAACAACACATGTTTTTCATCTTGTACGTCATCAAAATCACAGATATCACAGACCGGAGAAGTACTATTGGACCAAGTAGCCCGTTCAACTCGGAGAGCGTGTACCCGCAGCCTGAATCTGGCAGTGTTGCGAAGGACATGATGGGGAAGATCCAAGTACATGTATTTAGGCATTGTATAAGGTGGGTGAATGGCATGTGCATTTCTGACAGGGAGAGCGCACCATTGATGGTAAGTCAGCCGCTTACTGTTGCTTACTCTTGGATCAGGGGCTGTGAATTGGTTCCAATAGCCCAGGTGTCTAGATCTCAGGTCCACCACAAATTGACTGAGGTTCACAGGGTCACAAGCTTCCAGGTTTGCTACAGGTGCTTTACCAGCCTGAAAAGCACCTGAGGTCCTTATCAACACTTCTGCATCATCATTCATGTTTGGCTGGAATTTTTTCTTGCTCACGTCCCTAATGTTCTCCAGTGGACGCTAGGCACAAACACTTGTAGAAACTTGTTGAAGACACGAGGCCTGGACAACAGTTAGAGTCGGCACAGCGGCAGCATACAGACCTCAGCAAACTCATTAATGCTAAAGTTGTGACTCTCCACACTATCCTTCTGGGTGTTGGTGGGACCTGCTACACTGATAACTTATTGAATACCTTGAACCAGTTTAAACAACTTGGACTGGACCATCAACGGGCCCATAAGCTTGCTCAAAAACTCCATGTCCATTCGGTTCAGTATGCCCATAAGCTTGTTACCACTAGACGTGCTATGGAAAATGATGCTTCTCACAGCCAGGTTCTGGAGCCGGGTGCTTCCAGTAACCCTCCACATCCCCATTAGCTTTCTTCTTTGTAGCTTTGTGGTGGAGGAGGCTCACGGCTCTTCTGAGCCAATGTGTCTCCTTTTCCTTAATTGATGTAGGGAGAGTTCCCTCTGCCTACGTAGTTTTTCTTTTCTTTTCTTTCTGTTTTTTATTGTTAACCTTGTGAAAGCTGGTTGAGAATGTTTCACCAGCAACCGATCAGCTAGAGATGCGGGCTGTAGGTTACCAATGTAAGCCCATGTAAACCCATGTAATGGACTGACTATGCTGACACAAAGCTGTGTGCAATAGGGAAAGTGGTGGGAAGGTCAAACAGTCTGTGCACCAATGTGGCCCCCTTCCCTTAATCGATGTGGGGAGCGTGTCACTACCTACGTAGTTTTTTTCTTTCCTAAAGGAACCCAAAGCACTGGTGGCAGCAGGCTAGTTAGGATCCCACTATTGATGAACGGGGTTTCTTGTTTTCCCTAAAAGAATCCCTTCTACTAGTGTAGTACTTAAATATGAAGGCCAACTCAGGGCATTGTATATGTGTCTTGGCAGGAGGCCCTTTTCCATCTGTCCTACATAATTAGGGATGTGCAGGTTGCGCTGGACCAGAAAACACCCACTGCCTGCATCGCCAAAAGTGGCACTTAAAAAACTAGATGACCTACGCAAGCCCTTGTGTGCGTTATAGAAAAAGAAAAGTAAAGAAAAAGCTACGCAGGCAGAGAAAACTCTCCCTACATCAATTAAGGAAAGAGAGACACATTGGCTCAAAGAGCCGTGAGTCTTCCTCACCAGAAGATGAGAGGGGAGTTGATGTGGGTCTGGTGGGTTTCTGGCAGCACGCTGCTCCAGGGCACCAGTGTTATGATGAGTGTTTTTATTTTCAATGGCACGTCTGGTAGAGGTAAGTTTGTGCGCAAATTGTACAGAATGGGCATGGAGTTATAGTGCATTATATTACAGGAGAGTTGGTCAAACCAGGCCCAGCAGGGTGTTGCTATTTGCAATGCTGTCAACTCTGGATCTCTCAAAACCACAGTTAGGAGGCACTCCGTCATGCGAGATCAGCGTCACACACATCACCAACTGGGAGCACATATCACGAGGGTGTTGAGAATGGATATTTTAATTCCAGGGTTGCCAATATCCATGCAACAAAAGGACAAGGGTTGCTGGGATTCTGGGTTTGCTGTTCACTGCTGCACTCCCACATTATGCAGCACAGCACTTACTATCCACACACGATATACTCAGCTTTGGTGCTTGGTTTGCCAGGCCTGCTCCTCTATGCCCTCCCCCAGGGCATAGGGAGGGCATAGGGAGAGGGACTAGGACTCTTTCATTTGCTTGGTTTACCTGATTGAGAAGAGTTGGTGTCAAATCCAGACCATTAGATATTTCTACCTAAGTAAAGACGACTCCAAAGTAGACAACAATTCTCAACAATTGGTTGTCCAGTTGTTGAGCCAGTTCAAGAATAAAAGGTAACGGACTGATTACCTAGCTAGTTAAGCAAAATTCAGCAATAATCGCGATTGAACGTGGCAACTCAAATCAAGACTGCTCAGCTGCCTCGGCCTTTGTCACTTCTGTGGTCTTAAGCTGCCCACAAAAGAAATCTACATGCGCAACAGAATGCGAAAAGACAGCTTGAAGTTCTTATCTCTTTGACTGTTGCAATTAAAATAAAATACAAACGCACAAGAGCATACAGTGATGATGTATTTCCTTTCATTGGAAATGTATGCAACTTGTGTGAGCTACCTGGTCAGCTTAGAAAAGGTTGCTTAAAGAAAGCATTGGGTGGTGACAAGATGTGCGTGGCAGCCTTGATCACTAGGGCTCCAGTTGAGAACCTTACTGCTCTTAACTGTCAGGTTGGTAGACCAGCTGCGATGTCAGGTGCTCACTCTAGAAGTCCTCCTCTTGATCGATCTGCAGTTTCATGAGTAGAGCGGCCCGTGAGTGCTACGCCAACAAAACGTTGCAGGTTATAACCCAGCCTACGAAAGAACTCAATCAAATGAGTTTGCAGAGGGTAGAGATGTGCCAGCAACTCTTCTCCAGCTTGT
The DNA here is from genome assembly GCA_914767535.2 of Dunaliella primolecta. NCBI lineage: Eukaryota > Viridiplantae > Chlorophyta > Chlorophyceae > Chlamydomonadales > Dunaliellaceae > Dunaliella > Dunaliella primolecta. The sequence continues at coordinate 7,091,088 of OU611751.1, read as the reverse complement.
CCTCTATTGGCCCTCACACCCACCAGGCCATAGCCACGCCCAGCCACATCGTCTCCGGCTATGCTGACCGCTCCGCCATCGCTGTTCTCATCTTCATCTATGCTGGCTTCGTCATCGTCAAATCCGTTGAGCCGGCCCATGACCTGAGGCTGCGCAGGGGAAGGAGCACAACAGCAGATGCTCTGTGACATCAGTGGTGCTGGACTGGCACGATGCATGACCCAGAGGGTTGACTCATAGGGATGGGCTGGACTGGCACGATGCATGACCCACAGGGTTGACTCATAGGGATCCGGTCTGGCAGAATGAGCTCAGGCCATGACCCACAGGGTTGACTCATAGGGATGGGCTGGCAGAATGAGCTCGGGCCATGACCCACAGGGTTGACTCATAGGGATGGGCTGGCAGAATGAGTCCAGGCCATGATAAGAGTGGTCATGGTGGGATGTAGCACATGGTCACATGGTCATGAGATCTCCATCCACACACAATCCATCCACCCATCCACGCAGCGTGCATATGACAAATCAAATCATCACATGCACTGCTCATTCCCAGCAGTGGCCTGCGAGCACTCCGATGCATTCTGGTAAGGGGTCCAGGGAGCAAAAGGGGGGCCAGCACACGCAGGCAGCATCACGTATGTGCTCAGCTGGGTGCGCAATTTGTCCTCTTGGAGCAGTCGCCACCTAGCCAGCTGTTTGCGGCACACCCATTGGATGTTGCACACGAGCAGCCGCCTCAGCACCCTGCCAGTTCCCCCGCCTTACTAACAAACATATGAATATATGAACAAACATTCTTCTTCTTCTACGGGTACATCAAAGTGGGCTCAATAGGGACCTCTGTTTACAAGCAAGCAAGCAAGCAAGCAAGCAAGCCACCACACCTAATCAGGGCCCCTCTCACCCATCATGGCCCAGCTGAAAGTGGACTCTCCTTGCATAGGCAATGCAGAGACCATCAGGAGCAAAGCTCACCTTTCCGCCCCCGGCTTGCCCCAAGGGCCGCCGCAAGGTGTCCTTGCTCACGCCTTTGCCAGCCCCCCCTGCTTGGCCGGCATCAGAACCTAAGTCCCCAAAGTCGCTGGCCTCGCCTGAGCTGCCATCATCAGGTCCTAGGCCACCATCATAGTCCTTCAGATGCGTCTCATCCACTTCTTGCTCGCCCCGCAGAATCCGCAGTTCCTCGGCTCTGCAAGGGATGGCCATGACGAGGCAAGCACATGCAGTCGCCCAAATGAATGAATGAAGGCCCCTTGCTCCCGCAACCTGATGGCATAATGAGGCTAGCAGTTGCATGCTTTCATTGAAGGCCTTTTCCCTCTGTAACATGTGGCATGATGGCCACGATGAGGCGTGCATGCGCTAAGGAAAGGAGGCAAACAGTGCAGGGCAGTGCAAGACAAAGGAGGACAGTGCGAGACAAAGGAGGACAGTGCGAGACAAAGGAGGACAGTGCGAGACAAAGGAGGACAGTTCGAGACAAAGGAGGACAGTGCGAGACAAAGGAGGCAAACAGTGCAGGGCAGTGCGAGACAAAGGAGGACAGTGCGAGACGAAGGAGGACAGTGCGAGACAAAGGAGGACAGTGCGAGACAAAGGAGGACAGTGCGAGACAAAGGAGGACAGTGCGAGACAAAGGAGGACAGTGCGAGACAAAGGAGGCAAACAGTGCAGGGCAGTGCGAGACAAAGGAGGACAGTGCGAGACGAAGGAGGACAGTGCGAGACAAAGGAGGACAGTGCGAGACAAAGGAGGCAAACAGTGCAGGGCAGTGCGAGACACAACACTCAAGGACATACAGCCAAGCGGTTGAATAGCCAGCAAAACATGCTCCGACTCTAATACGGACTAAAGCGGACTTTCGTGTATCAGCACAGCAAGCATAGCACATCAAGGTGACATGATGGTGGTTGTATGCCCCCTCACGTTCCTTGTGTCGCACAAGCAAGAAAACTGAGCTATAGGACGATGCTCAGACGCCTTGCCACTTACGCAAGCCGCTTCTGCATCTTCTTCAGCCTCCTCTCCTGAGCCTCCATCTTCTCTTGCTCTGCCAAGTAGTACGTCTGTAGTTCTGATTCAAGGTACTCCAAGTTGCGAAACCTGTGTTTTTGGTTCCAGTGAGACGCTCATAAATGTGAATGCGCAGCAAGAATGTCTGTGTAGGCTGCGTTTTTTGTGGGCACGTGCACATAAGCTAGCACACGGTATCCATCACAAATGTATGCAAGCACATATGCATAAGAGATGCATGAAGTAGACAAGCAAGTGTTAGTGCAGTGTGTCTGCAAATGCTTGCATGGACATATGCATGTGAGCATGCAATTTCCAGAATGCAACTTGTAAGGAGGGGGGTCGGCCAAGCTTGCCTCAACCTGGGAGCCAAAACAGAACCTAATGGAAGGTGCTGTTGGTGTGTGAGCGTGCACCCAGTAACACCTCAAAGCAACATGTCCACTGCACTGTACGTGCGTCTTCATGCTCGTATGCTTCCAACAAGTACGTCTGAATACATGTCAAGCGTAAAAAAGCAGCGCCTCCTTGCCTTGTTATGTGAACACGCAACGCAACAGTGCTACAGCAGGTAAGGGCGACTCTTACAGGGACTGCCAATGAATACAATTGGGAGGCTGCTCACTCTTATTTGAATAGGAAGGAATTCAGTGACACATGTGCTCATTCACTGGTGTGCTCCAAGTCTGAGTGGGTAGCTGTACATTATCCCAGATTCCTATCGCCTGTTTCCCAGATGCGCCTGCCTTCAAGCTATGAGGGGTGCATGACCCACTGGAGAGGACCAAAAAAGGGCATACGTCGCCCTGGAGCCATAAATAGACAGTCCTGATGACACGTATTGCGGACGGCATGATGACACGTGTGTGAAATGCAGGCCGGGACTGGAAATGGCATGATATGTCCTGAAACCCCAAATAGGCAGCCCAGATGGCACATGTTACGGACAGCATGATGACGCGTGTGTGAAATGCACAACATGCTGAAACCAGCGATTGACTGGTGTCAATCATCATGAGATGCGGACAACATGAGGACACCAAGGAAATGCAGGCCAGGATTGAAAACGGCACGAAACATCCCCAAGCCCCAAATAGACAATCCAGATCGCGCATATTGCGGACATGACACGCATGAAATGCAGGCCATTGAGGGCTGCACGGGGCCCCTGGCATGCATGGGAAAGGCAATATTTGACCTGGTTGGCAAAAAGAGCCAAAGAGAGGCCCTTTCAAGCCTTTCTGATGAGCACTGGGTGTTCCTGTCAGCAGCTCTGCAATATGCAGCAATTGCCTGAGACATGCAGCAAAGAGGAGTTAAATAGCAAGAAGACTTCCTATCAAATGGTTAACTACTAGCCCCCATCAAGCTCACAAATGTGACCTGTGCAATCCAACCTCCGAAAGACATGCGTCCCCTTTCAGGACATGATGGACACAGGTAGATGGTGCCTGTTTTGATACCCCTCTTGTCAAGAAGGATGGTGGAGGCGCTACCGCTAATTTTTGCTTGTAGGTAACAACAAAATGTCGGTCAACAGGTGCGCGCAAAGCACATCCCTCAGGGCAAAGGACCTCACTCCGATTGCTTCGAGCCAGACCACAATGATTCCAGGATAGTGCTGAAGCACTACATGTCATAGCAAGCAGGCGCTGCTTACTTGCTGCTATCCTTGCATCCTCAAACCACTCACTTGTCTAAATATGAAGTGTACAGGCCGTTCAGCTCCTGCTCAAGCCGCTCATACTCATCCATATATGCGGGCCGTACGCTCTGCAGTGTGCTGAGGCGCTTCTCATTCCGCTCCAACTCCTGCTTCTTCTTGTCGATCTTTGAATCCAGGGTTGTTTCGTTGCCCTCCAGCTCTTCAAGCTGTTGCTCCATGTTGCGGATATGGTCCTCCACCTGTGCAATGTAATGGAGTTGCCAAGGGTTGGTTCCATGTTGCACATGTATATTGTCCTGCTCCTGTGCAAGTCAAGGGAGTTGCTGGGGGTTGTTACCATTGCTGTGTCACCTGTGGTATGATAGCCAAGCACAGCTGTGATGAGCTGTGATAACCAAGCACCTAGGAATGAAGGCTACGATTCCCGTGCCGGGCTTGACTTAAGCCGCTTCAGCACTACTGCCCTGAAGGGAAAAGGCCCAGGGTTGAGCGACTGCAACTCCTCTTCAGAGCTGAAGTTGGATTGTGGCGGCATGGGGACCGCCTCATTTCTGGCATTATGCACACAACAACGAGCATTGGTGCAACTGTGCTCATCGCCACGACGGACTAATGGCATCGCCATTCAGTATGGGCGTCATTGCATGCTCATACTCAGCCTCATAACAAAAGAGGAAGAGCAGCGGTTTGCGACTCCTAGCGACAACAGGGGTGCCCTGGTTTTATGAAATTCAGCTCATTTCAAAGCGCCTTGCCATGCCAGCCTACTTTTGCCCTTGCCCTTGGTACTGTGATCAATGCCCTCAAAAGCAAGGATAAACACACCTGACTGATGGCCTCCTGGATGCTGTTCTCCACAAAGTTTGAGTCCACGTGACCAGCCACTGCCCGAGCACGGTCTTCTCGGAGTTCAGGCTCAGCCCCTAGGGCATCATACAGCGCAGCCCCAGCCTTGATAATCTCTGCTGCATTGGATTTGATCTCCTTGGGGTTGAAGCCTTTCAGGGAGGAAAAGTCTGCAGCTTCAGATGGGTCCTGTGGGTGTGGGAAGGAAAGGAGTGACAGTGTGTTGAGGGTGTGGGGTGGGGAGGAGAAGTCTGCAACTCCACATGGTTCCTGAGAGTGTGGCAAAGGAAAGAGCTACAGCTTGGAAGGGGTCTGGAGTACGTGGGAAGGAAAGGAGTGACAGTGTGTTAAGCAGGGAAGGGGACCTTCAGCCAACCTCAAAGCCTGTGATTAAGAAAAACAAACACCAGCATGCAGGAGGAGAGGTGCGACAAAAGTTCTCACGAGAGTTGCTGGACACGGCAAGACTTAACCAACACCGTCAAGTAGATATAAATATTGGGACAAAGCAACACTGTCAGGTAGATATGATTATTGGGACGAAGCAACACCGTCAGGTGGACATGAATTTTGGGACAAAGCAAGATGCGGCAAGATAGGATCCACACAAGACAAGCCCGATGAAGACATCTTTTTCAATTTGTGCCTGAAGTCTCAATTACATGACACCATTGATGCCCCAAACAATGAGATGCATGTGCTGCCAACAATATACAGGTTGGTATCAGCGCAGGTGGCAGTGCACAAGCCCTGCACAATGTGGGGCGTCAGAGCAGTTGGGAGTTTGGTTTACTCTCACCTCCTCTTGGAATGTTGCTTTCTCTGTGGCCTTGTAAAGGAGGGACGCTACTTTGAGGAGTTCTTTGACAGCCACACCATCCGCAGAATACAGCCGTTTGATGTTCAGTTTCATCCGGGCTTTAGTGAGCATCACTTGCGCGACAGACTGTAAGAACCGTATTCGATCTGCCTCAGTGCTGATTTCATCTTCAAGGGGCACACCTGGGTAATACCTGAGAGCAGTTAAAAGAGGGAGAGCAAAGCAAAAATGAGTCGTGCAACCTAGGTGGGCAAAACTTCTCCCTCTGCTACTTGATGGTTTAATTTGCTTCGGTGGTTGAGGGATAGGACCAAAGGAGGGGTAGGCAGCAAAAACTAAACAGGATGCTCAAGTGAAGTGGCAGAGATGAGAACTGGAAGACTAGAGCACAGCATACACACAAACAAGCAGCCTGAACAGGTTACCAAGAGCATAATTCCAAATTTGCATCTAATTACCCAAACATTTAAGTCAACCGCGAAGAGTGGTCCACCTTAAAATGGTCCAAGTGACGCATTCTTGATGGGCATCCAAAACAAATTCATAAGGTATGGGCACACCTTTTGACTTACTTATGGACAGAAGCATAGGAGGTTTACACAAACATATCATGCCTTAACCAAATCTTTTTCACATGCAGGCATGGTAAATTTGTCCTCGTACGCACTCTAGTATTAGTCCATAGGCAGGTACACATTCAAGCTTAAATAATTGCATTCAAAAGGTACATATGTGCCTGCACGCCCATGTGCATGCACAGGCACTGGCACAGGTGCGTGCGCGCTTATACACACAATACACACACATACACACACCAGCAGAAACACATGCACGCACGCGCACACACACGCGCGCGCACACACACACACATACATACATGCACACACAAGTGCAAGCAAACATACACACACGCACACACACACACACACACACACATACACACACACACGCACATGCACGCACAAACACACGCACACACACGCACGCACGCATACACACACACATTTACACAAATATGCACGCACACGCGCATACACATACACACACATACACACACACAAACACACACACACACACACACACACGCGCGCGCGCACGCGCGCAAACGCACACACTTACACACACGCATACGCACATATACACACACCCGCACGCGCGCAAACACACACACACATACACACACAGTGTGTGTTTGTAAAAGTGTAAACACACGAGCCTGCATAAAAGCCATGAGCAGCGCTACCTTTGCACTAGCCAGTACAGGCACTCCGCAACCAGCTCAAAGTTAGGCAGCCTGAAGTTTTCCATGCTTATCAGCCTGGGGTATCCCAGGGACTTCATGATCTCCGTGAAGGCTGCAAGGAAATGCGGCAAGGCATTATAAGGCCCTTGAGGTACAGAAAAACAGAAGGACATGGTGACAGCTTGAACTTACAGCGGAGCTCTCTGAAGGACATCCCTGGGCGCCACTGCTTGCAGGGGAGTTCTGTGAAGGGATGAACAGGAGTGGCACTTGACACCAAGATGATTAATTGTTGCCTGTCTTTCTTTCAAACATTTGAGTTTTCAATTCATTAACTTGGCCAGAATACATTTTTTAATGTAACTGTGCCGCGTTCTGAATCAATCTATGACACCGGTATTGACCGGAATCCTTTGGTGGCCTATTACTCGAAGACGCAAATAAATTTTTAAAGTGTCAGTGCACGCTACCGGGCAGTCAGCCACAGGGCGCAGCTCACACCAGCAGGAACGATGAAGCTGCTGCCAGAGTCTCTGCAGCAGGAGGTACAGAGTGGTTGCTGAAGCTGATCAGCTGCCTGCTGACTGGTTTTCACACTATGATATTGTGTCCCTGCTCAACTCCTCACTCACCACCCCTCGTCTCCTCTCTCCCTCCCTTTCCCTCAGGCTGCCACCGCAGCCCTGGTGGCCGGCTCTGTGCTGGTAGGTTATATGATGAGATTGTGCTGCGTAGGGTATCTTACCTGAGTTGCCTCCTTTGAGAAAGAAGTGCATGCACTGTGCATAAGGAGCCAATATGTGCGCGCATGTTTGTTTGCACTGGTGCTGATGGGTGGAACCTAACCTCGCAAACTCATGCATGGTCTAACCAGCAAGAGGGCTGCATTATGCATGTGGGATACGGGATCCAGGGCATGCCTACCTGTGTGATGGACTCACTTTGATGCATGCACTCCTTCAGAAATGATTGTGAAGCATCCCCCTGCTGGACAGGCCATTGATGATGCTTGTTTTTTTTTCTGTTTCAGCAGTACATACACTGCAAAGTAACTGCACTGGACTCAAAGTTCTGGCATTCCTTGCCAGAGATGCAAACTCCTTGAGATGCAAACTCCCCTCGACCCCTGCTACTTTCTCCCCCCTCCGTTCTCTGCATCAATCATTGCATTAGAAACAATCAACAATGGTGTGACAGGTGCTCAATTCAACCAGACACGCAACCTTCGTTTCGTGCCCCCTCGCTTTCGCAGTACTACCTCGACACCCAAGTCCTGCCCTCGCTGATGCGTGAGCACAAGCTGCACGCGGCGTGGGCTGCAGCCGGGAAGCGCTACCACGACACCCTGTGGAAGCACAACTACAGCTACGACAGGGACCTGCGCTACAGCGCCATCTCCAAGAACCAGGTGCTGGAGCACATCCAGCACACGCAGCCCAAGTCCATGGCAGAGCATGTAGATAAGATGGTGGCCTCTAACAGCAAGATCTACAATGCCTTCACCCCTGGCAGCAAGCGCCTCATGATCTGGCACAGCCAACCAAGCCTCCACTGAGCGAAGAGCAAGAGAGGAGGAGAAGAGCAGGGAGGTGTGGATGTCATTGTGGCTGCGCATGTGTCCAGATGATGCTTCCCTGACGATGAACTGCCGGTGGGCTTGCTCCCCGCCCAGACACTGATACATGCATGCCTCGGTACAAACGATTGCTTGCGTAACATTTATAAATGTGCAAGGCTTGGGCAGGCATCAGCATGTATCTCAGCTTGTTACATGAGACCGTGATGGCTATTCTTTGTTGAAAGCTTAAGACTGGCTTCTGCCTTCTGACAGTTCATGATTGCATTGCTTATCACTGATGGCATCAGCTCATTTTGATTGTAATAATTCCCAAACGATGGAAGCAGCGTGCACTGCAAAGGCTGCCAATTGATGCATAATCACTCGCACTCAATGCCAAGGCGTGGCCCACTCCTTTTTCTCGGAGCGCCCCCACTGCTGATGTAAGTCGGTCTCCACCATGGGCTGGCTAGGTTGTCTGCCTGGCGCACGCTGCTTACATGGCCTGCGCTCCTATCAGGCAGTGCAGAAAGGTCCAGGACATGACGTATGACGATTCTTTGTGAATAGAAGTTGCAGATTGACGAAGGATGCAGCAATTTCAAACTAAGTATTCGAGCAAGGCTTGCTGAAAGCTAGAAAAATGTTTCGTCGAAGATAATTTACATGAGTCCTCGAGAAATTTACATCATCTGCCTCAGCAAGGAATTCACAAACATGCGGTGAAGGGAAAGGAAGAACAACTAAATGGGCAGTTTAAGGCGGAAAAATGATTGTCCTCAGGCTGGGACAACGCCCGAACCCATGATGAGTTACGATGAGTTATGAGTTACAATGGGGTTTGACCTTCAGCCATGTAGTTTGGCTGCTCGGTCTGCTCAACTGTTCCAACAGCACAAAAAATATCCATGAGGTCGGAAATAAGACGATAAGTCTCATTAGTTTGCTTCTGCAAGAAATGAATAGCATCCTCAGAGCTAGCTTGAGAATAGAAGAAAGCGCCTGATTTGTCCAGTAAAATTCTGTGAGAGGGGAAGTCAGAAAATAGCTGTGCATAAGTTCTTCGAACAAAACACACAGAAGCACAAGAACAAAGGAACACGGCATGCTTTTCATCTTGGAGTCCTCCTTGGTCACACCGATCACAAGCAGATGTGTGCTCCTGCCAAAGTGATGTCTCAACTCTTAAAGTGTGCGCATGTAAACGAAAGCGTGCTATGTTTCTCAGCGTGCGCTTGCCTAAATCAAGATGCAAATACCTGGGGACAGAAAAGGGCGCACCATGAACAGACAAGGGTCTCATGACCCACATGGTATCCAGCTCTTGTGGCCGCCACATTGCGGTAATGAATTGTCTGCTGCACACCCTTGCTGTGACAGATATGTCTTGACGAAAGTCTGCTGTGCCGAGAGTGTGCTGCAAGTTAGTTGGACAGTGGTATTTATCCTTGTGGCAACCGTGACGTAGCTGAGGCTGTGTTGAGAGAACTATACTTCACGTGCACGTAGGAACTCATAGTAACACCATCTTGTCTTTATCATCTTTGTAAGCCCAGTTAAGCCCCTAATAAAGAAGCCCATGTGTGAGTAAGGTCACCTAGCCCTTGGAGAGGAAGCCAGCAGTGCCACGCCAGTTAAGTGCATCAGTCCAGCATACGAAGTTCAGCCTATCTACAATAGCATTATCCAGCAGGCCAAGCAAGCAAGAGTCAAGCCGACTCTCCAGAATCTGCATCGTATCTGTCAGTAGCTAGAATCTCCAGCCAAACCCGCTTGTTGCTGTACGCCAAAGTATCAATTTCCTCTCTTTGTGCTTCTTCATGCCTTGGGTCTAGCTCTCCTTTGTGGTTTTGTCTTCACATCCCATTTCTTTGGTATCACTTTGCATTCAGAGACTTCATGCGCGTGACAGGGGGTTCTGGTCATGGGATGTCAAGACACTGTTATGGCTGCGTCACTTTCTCAGCCTGACAGATATGGTATTTTTCACTTCTGGAAATGTTTGCTTTCTTTGCTGAATAAAGGTAGTTTACAGAAGTGAAGAAGGCCTCCAGTCTAAATAAAGGTAGAAGATGGAAAGAAGAGGAACGGGTTACACAGCTGTACCCGCCTGAAAGAAAGAAAAGAAAAGAAAAACCACGTAGGCAGAGGTAACTCTCCCTACATCAATTAAGGAAAAGGAGACACATTGGCTCAAAAGAGCCGTGAGTCCCCTCCACCACGAAGACTACAAAATGAATATACTAATGGGGATCTTTCCTTAATGCACGCGGCCGGACTTGGCAAGCGTAGTCTTTCTCTTTCTCTAATGGGGATCTGCAGGGTTATTGGAAGCACCCGGCTCCATAAGCTGGCTGCAAGAAGTATTCTTGTTTTCAATAGCACGCCTAGTCGTAACAAGCCTGTTGGCATACATGACAGAATGGGCATGAAGTTTGCGAGCGAATTCATTGGCGCGTTGGTGGTCAAGTCCCAGTTGTTTAAACTGGTTAAGGGTGTGCTCAGTGTAGCAGGTCCCACCAACACCCAGAAGGATGGTGTCGAGAGTCACAACTTTTGCATTAATGAGTTTGCAGAGGTCTGCATGCTGCCGCTGTGCCGCCTCCAACTGATTTGCAATCCTTCTGGGTGTTGATAAGAATTTTTATCATGAACACAACAAAAATTGATCCCAAAATCTACGTCACGCCTTGGCCACCAACGGGCTATCAAGCTTGCACATAAAGGGAGAGGAAGAGTAACATAGCTGTACTTGCCTGCGGGGGCAGCTTAGCTGAAGCAAGACGTGCTTGTAACCGAACCAGTCCAATCTAAAATAGTATTAGCAAGAAGCTCAGCACATAAATACCCAGAGGTGGTCAACTCCCCTAAAAACACAGGTGTGTTCAACATGCTCATTATGTAGGTGTACCATGACCTGGGACACTCACCCTGTTTATGCACTAGGGCATAACTCTCCCAGTTTTTGCATGCATGCCTTTTAAGCCATGACATGAACCTTACTTTTTTACCAATAGATTTCATCAGGTAATTCCAGATCAAGCACTGCACCAAATTCGGAGGTGTTTATGATTTGGAGTCTTGGTATCAAAATAATGTCATCACAAAAAAAGGAATGAAAAGTCCAAGTGGTCGGTAAAATGCAAAATCTCAGCCATTTCCCTCACAAAAGTCCAGCACAAGAGGGGCCAAACAGGTCATTTTTACTTTTTATGTGTTTATGCAGAATGTTAGTATGATATGCAGGTTATAAAGAAAGTTTATTGAGAATAAAGCTTGGTTCCAGGGTGGAGCTGTGGGCCCTTTTGGGCGATCTGAGGGCAGGAGAGTGATCTGGGGTCCCCCGGTTGTCATCACTTAGATTAACATAATTACGGATTTAAAAACAGGACTGGCAGCCACACTGTTGGGCTGATAGGCCTGGTATTGGTACATTCCAGCACACGGAGGCGCAAATTGTAAGCAGTGAACTGAAAAAACAACAGGTTCTTCAAGTTGGTGAACATGATATTTTACAAAACAATAATGGATGAAAGAAAGAAAAAGAAAAACTACGTAGGCAGAGAAGACTCTCCCTACATCAATTAAGGAAAAGGAGACCCATTGGCTCGAGAGAGCCGTGAGTCCCCTCCACCACGTGCACGAAGTTAAAAAAGAAAGAGCTAATGTGGATCTGGAGGGTTATTAGAAGCGCCCGGCTCCCGAACCTGGCTGTGGGAGGTATTTTTGTTTTCAATAGCACGTCTTGTGGTAACAAGCTTGTCGGCATAAACAACAGAATGAGCATGCAACTTACGAGCAAGTTTAATGGCACGCTGGTGGTCAAGTCCTAATTTTTTAAATTGGTTCAAAGTGTGCTCAGTGTAACAGGTCCCACCAACACCGAGGAGTATGGTATGAAGGGTCACAGCTTTAGCACTTAAATTCTTGCACAGATCTGCATGCTGCCGCTGTGCCACTTCCAGCTGATGCCCAGGCCTCATGTCTTCACAGTATTTTATTTCAATTAGGTGGACGTGCCGCTGGTCAGCGCTCAGTTGATGGGGCTGTCTCACGCGACTTGGTCCTCTAGACCTCTGTGAGGTGTCCTGCCTGCTGCGTAGCACATGGTGTGAGCATGGGGCAAAGGGAGAGGAAGAAGTGGGTTTGGCATGATAGGGGGTTATTAGTATAGCATCAGGACGGCTGGAGGTGAGCCTAGATCTCTTAGGAAAGTTACGAGGAAAGAGGTAAGGGGGTATAATCCTGTTTGACGCATGTGCAGGAATACGGAGGTTGTGCTGCGCCAACCTATCATTGTTCCCTACGTCTGTGTTAACTAGGCCTGCTCCCCAAGGGCTTTTACTCATAGCTTTAATAATCATTCTACCAGCAATATTATGGCGTTCAGTTCTCATGTTGGAGATGATATGATTTTGGCAGCCTGAGAGCATGTGGAGAGCGCTGTCTAATTGGCGACAGCCTGGGAGAGGGCAATTAGGGTCAGTGGACTTTTTGAAGAGTACCGCATGTTTTTGATTATAAAGAGTACCAGTGCGATATTGAAAAATGGTGCGCTTTACAGGAAAGGATATACCAGACATGTTCCTAAAGGCATTGCTGATTTTCTTATCTACGTGTGGTAACAAGCTCTGATAGTATGAGTAGTAGCCTGTTTTGGAGTTGGCATATCCAAGTCTGTGTTTTGCATGCATATGAGACTTGAGAGCATTTTGAAGATTGGGGAGGTAGGTGATTTTAGGAACGGGTGCAGGGGCTGTGGGTGCGCCAGCTGCATGTTCCCTTTTTTCGTCCTTGGCTAACCAAAAAACATGGGAAAATGGATTTCCGCCAGATCCCCACTTGTTGTCTCTTGTCAGCAAGCTCTGCGGCAGGGCGCTCCTATCCCTATTAAAGAGTTTACTGATGACCTCAGACACAGGCTGCGGGCAGTGTGGAGAGATGTTGAGGGAGTGAACCCGCGGGACACATATAGTAAGCTGGCAACTTACCAGTCTCTTTTTGCAGTGCCTTTTGACCATAACGTGCGTGCCCCTGCCCGTTTACCAAGGCACATGCATTTGGATTTGTCTCCACATGTCATGACGAATGTTAGCCGTTTCAGACTTAGGGCACACACACTGAAGGTGGAGACAGCAGCTTGGGACACTCGGAACACTCTTTTGTGTGATCGCTGTTCTTGTGATGAGATTCAAGATGAGGCTCGTGCCCTTTTGGTGTGCAGAGACGCAGATGTTTGTGCTTCGAGAAGAAAGTACGCTTACCTGTTCAACTGTTTCTCTGGTGATTTTTCCATGGAGCAACCATTTTTACAACAAGCCAATGTCCAGGATGCTTCTGATTTCCTCTTGCAACACAACAACAAGCTTTTTTCGTTTGTTTCTGAGCTTATGGACATTATGTTGACTGGCGAGGACCAGTCACAGGCCGATCAGCCGAACAGTCTGGCTGAAGGTCCCCCCGTGTAAATTTAAATCTAAAAAAGAAAATCTCTTGTCAGCTCCTAGCTTAGTTTAGGCTAGGCCTGTGAGCCTCAATGGTGAGGCCCTAGCTAGCTAGGGAACCTTTCCTTGATGCGCGCAGCTAGACTTGGCTTGCGTAGTTTTTTTTCCTTTTCTCTGCTCCTCTTCTTTTATTCTCCAATATCTCTTCCCAGGCGCCTTCATATCTGTCTTCTTTTCAAGCGTTGAATGCGACATGTACAGTCCCCTGATATATTTGCTTACATGAATCAATGAAAAACTAGTTGTATCCCTTCTTTTATGAACTTCTCTTTTTGATGTACAGGCTAGCAGTCAGTCATCTTGACTGGAAGCCTTCTTTGTTTCTCTATCCTGTAACCTGAACCAGACAACCTAACACGACATTCCCTTTTTGCCCCGGCTAAGCTGCCTCCCTAGGCAGGTACAGCTATCTAACTTCTCCTACTCTGCCCAGATAGTCGACAATATATGGCAGGACAACTCCCCAAGCTCGTAAGGTATTGATACTGTTCCCCCCCCCCCCCCCACACACACTTCTGTAGCTGATTTCTCCACACCATTGGTAGTGACTACCAGCACTCCTTGAGCTGCAGGGCAAGCCAATCATTGCCTGTCAATGTAAACCAGCTGTGCCCGCACATGCCTGAAAAGATAAGAAAGTCCAATACAACTGTAGGGTCAACCCATTTTAGGGGTGAATCCTTGCACAACCAGTTTTCATTAAATCATGCTTTACATCTGTTCATCCACCATGCATGAAAATGTGTAACCTCAAGGCAGTCCTGAGTTGTAAATGATGAAGTGGCATAAGCCAAAAAAATTTCAGCAGGTAAGTGCTCAGTGCCTGTTCTCCATATTATATTCAGTCAATGCTGCTCATATAAGCTCTGCATGAAATTTGCTAAGTCTGAAAAGAAGGCACGCATTAAGAGGTTGTCGCTACATAACTGCTACATTCTTTGTCCCTTATTCCATCCTGTCAGTTGAGGCAGCGCCTTACAGCAACTTTTCACATGCACTTCAAATTTGGCATTTAGAGTACATTGTACATCTCTTCAGAGCCAAGATCCTTGAGTAACAACACCTTGAAAGCTGCCTTAAGGCCTAGCAAGGAGGCTTATACTCTGGAGGGTATGTCTTCTGAGGCCTGCCTTCCAAGCACATGCCGTTGCAATTGCTACTGAGCCCGGTAAGCAGGTTGTTATTGCCACCCACTGCTTTGCAGTGTGGGCACTGCTGCATCTCCTTGATGCGTTGAAGGTGGTACCACTGCCGCCTCTGGCTCTGCCGATGCTGGGACAACTGCAAGGTTCGGAGGGAGCAGGCAGGCAGGGGAGCTGTGCTCAGCATGCATCCAGAAAAGGCTTCGATTGTGCTCATCTGTTGTGTCATGGCATCCTGTCTGTTGGCGTGCGCACCTTAAAAAAACAAACAGGACTCACCTTCTTTTTGGGCACTGCACACTCCAGGGAAGGGGCTAGCGGCAGGCCCGGGAGCGTGGCCTCACCAGGTTTCTGTTGCCATGAGCTAGGATAGCCAAGTGAGAAAGGCATGCTGAAAGGTGGCAAGTGCGTCACAGAGGGAGCAGGGTTGGGATCCTGGAGAGGGAGCGGGAGTTGCAGCTGCTGCCCATCCAGCTGAAGTGAGCTGCCTGTGGGAATGTGATGATGCTGGGTGACAAGAGAGGAGAGGCCTTGCTGACAGGATGAGAGGTATGTAGCAGTTCCTGCCCTCTGCAGACACTGCACACTGCTAATGCATCCCCTGGTAACTGTGCTGGGCTGCATTAGAATATTCTCAAAAATACAAAAGCAAACATGTCGCTTTCCTCAGATGGCGAAGTCGTTGAAAACAAATGGGGCGAGGAAAGAAACGCATCCCATTCACATTGTGCACCCATTCACATTCTAAACAACATAGTCAAACATGAAGCTGAAGATAGTGTCCAGGTCGGGTAACCAAGTCTGTGAACTTGATGTCGCGAGCGCGGACGTGAGTGTGGAATGGAGACTCCTAGACCTGCAGAATCCCACACACAAGGGCTGAGGCTCAGCTGTCACGCAGCAGACCAGATGCAGCAAGATCCAATGGGCTTTTGAACTTGCATCCTGTGCAGTTCTGCCAGCAAGCTGACACCCAAGGCACGAATGCCACCACCACCCAGTCCCATGCACCCCCTCTCTCTCCACACAGGAGACCGTGTCAGAGCTGAAGAAGCAGCTGCACCAGGTGAAGAAGAAGCTGTACCCCTCCAGGCAGCGCCTGACACTCCCCCTGAAAGCAGGCGAGACGCGGGCAACAGTTCTGGAGAATGGTGCAAAGCTGAGCGACTATGGCCTTGGGGACGGAAGCATGCTACAGCTGAAAGATCTGGGGCCTCAGGTGGGGCGTGCTTGCTGAGTCAATGGCCATTATTTCAGGCATCATTACCCTAACAGGCTCCCGGTTGCAAACATGTCATGCGCATGGCAATCTGGCCCAAATATGCAGGTGGGCTACGCCACTGTGTTCTTCTGGGAGTATTTTGGACCACTAATTGTGTACCCGCTGTTCTTTTTCTTCCCAAAACTGTTCTACCCAGGCATGAGGTGCGCTGCTCTGCTTGATCTCAGCTTCCTCTTGTCCACAAGCAGCTCTTGTTGATGTTATCCGCAGAAGTCTTGCAGGCTTGTATCCCCTTTGTTGCTAACGCAAGGTCAGTGCCCAGAAAAATAAAATGGCCTTATCAAATGCGCATGGTCGCAGGAGCGAG
>OU611751.1:7022202-7069702 GCA_914767535.2 Dunaliella primolecta | reverse complement strand
TCAGCTGGCCTCAGATCACCCCAAAATGGCCCACAGCTCTACACTGGAACCATCTTCCAATACCAAAAACTTGTATTTGTAACCCCAAATACTGTGCTAACATCCTGCATATTCAAAAAAGGAAAGAATTTAAGTCAAAATTTGGCCTTCTTGGCACTTGTGCGGTTTATCACAAAGGTGACTGAAAAGTTTGCATTGACCAACCACTGGGTCTTTTTACTCCATTTTATTTGCAATGGTATTCGTTTTACACAAGAACTCTAAATCATTATAAAAGACTTAGTTTTGTGCAAGTTTTGGGTGGTTAGGTATGAAGACTTGGTGGTCAAAAAGTAGCGTTCATGTTGCGGCTAATTTGGCATGTGTGCTCAAATTGACACCTTCAAAATCAAAGCGCTACAGTAAGTGCTACCAGAGGATTGAAGAAAACCAGCTGGGGCACACACATGCAGGGAGTAAGTAAAAAACACCTGTTTCCAGGCCTCAGATGACCCCCTCTGATTTACTTATCTGTCGTTTTAAGGGTGATCTTTGAATTATCCCAGAAGGAGTTGCTGATTTCTTTGTTGGCAAGTTGAAAGGGTGGGTTGTGAGCATTCACATTGGCAGTGGTGTTTGGGGGAGTAGGCTGTATGGCATAATTGAGTCTCTGCCAGCTAATGTAATAGTAGCCCGAGGTATCAGCCGAGCTGAGCTTGTGTCTTCTGTGTGTTTCAAGCTTGTCTGTCAGGTTGTTGAGGTAGTGAGTTGGGGCAGTGTGGGAGTGATGTGGGTCACCGTTGCGTCCGTGCAAGGACTTCATTGAAAGCCAGAAAAAGTTGTGAATGGGATCCCAGGCATCTAGGAGTGCAATATCTGTGGCGTCCATGAGTGCTGCAGTGTGTGCGCAGGCGTCAGCGCCCTCATTGCCAATGATGCCAGAGTGGGCTATAACTGAAAAAACTGAAAGAACTGAAAGAAAAGAAAGGAAGAAAGAAAGAAAGACCACGCTGGCCAAGTCTGGCCGCGTGCATTAAGAAAAGGTCACCTGGGTAACTGAATAGAAATTAACAGGAAGAGGTCCCTTGTTCTTCAAGTGGAATATCGTAGCTGTAGAAGAAAGAAAAGAAAAGAAAAAGCTACGTATGCAGAGAAAACTCTCCCTACGTAAATTAAGGAAAAGGATTTATCATGGCCACATTTATCATGGCCGCTTGGACCTTTTTTCAGAGCGATGCTGTTCTCAAACTTTCTGTGCTTCTTGTAGAAACACAAAAGTGTATTTTCCTGACACTACGCTGGCAGCCTTACGGAGTTTTTTGTGCATGACTTTGTATGCTTGTTTCATTAAGAGTGACAGTGTGTGTGACTTTTACAGTTGATACTTCTGAACTCAGCTCAAGGCTTTCAGTTGACATTTACACAAGTTTTAGTTTGGTTCGGTTACAGGCACCTTTTGCTTCACCTAAGCTGCCCTTGTAGGCAGGTACAGCTATGTACCCCTATCCTATCCTATCCTATCCTGTCCTAAGGAAAAGGAGACACATTGGCTCAAAGAGCTGTGAGTCTCCCTCACCAAAAGATGAGAGGGGAGTAATTGTGGATCGGGTGGGTTTCTGGCAGCACGCTGCTCCAGGGCACCAGTGTTATGATGAGTGCTTTTATTTTCAATGGCACATCTGGTAGAGGTAAGCCTGTGCGCAAATTGTGCAGAATGGGCATGGAGTTTTCTTGCAAGTGTTTCAGATCTCTGTGAGTCAATCCCTAATTTTTTAAATTGATCAAGGGTATGGGCAGTGTAAATAGTCCCACCCACACCCAGGAGGATTGGGTGGATAGTAATCTCTGCACCTTGGAGTTGTTTGCACAGTTCACTGTGTTGTTGCTGTGAGGCTTCTAGCTGGGCACCAGGCCACGTATCTTCACGGTATTTGATTTCTATCAAGTGGATGTGGCGGGCTGGAGTCGAGCTACTTCCCATATTGCGCAGTACCTGGTGTGAGGGTGGAGTGGGTGGTCTGTTTGGGTTAGTTGGGTGAGGAGTGACCAAGATTGCATCAAGGCGGCTGGAGTTGCGTCTGGTTTGATTAGGAATCATGGGTTTGAAGAGGTAGGAAGCCACACCACGATTTAGAGATTTGCTCAGGGACTTGCAGGTCGTGCTGGGCCAAACGGTTTTTGTTGCCCGCATCCAACTGCACAAGATTGGCCCCATAAGGGCCTTCACTGACCAGTTTCAAAAACATCCTGCAAGCAATATTGTGACGCTCAGTTACCATGTTACGCATGACGAAGCATTGGCAGCCAGATAGGATGTGGAGAGCGCTATCCATGTGATGGCAATTAGGTAGGGGGCATGTAAGGCTAGTGGATCTTTTATATTGGACTGCATGTTTCTGATTGTATAGGGTGCCTGTGCAGTATTGAAATACGTATTCCAACTGTCAAGCATGCTTGAAAAGTGCTCTTCACATTTCCAGTTATGTTTGTTCCGCCTGCTTTCATTTTCATTGCACATAAGGAGGGTGACAAGTCTTAGCGCCTTTCACAATTTAGTGGTCTAAAGGAGGGCGGGTCATTCATGACTCATCAATTTAATCAGTCAGCAAATCAGTAGACGAGATAGTCCTGTTAACAATCTGCACAGCTAAGCATACACTTGCATGCATCTCTGCCCATCAAGATCATTAATTGCCTTGATATTGACCTGGAAATTTCAGAGATGCTCCATGCATCATCGCGTGACGATCACTAATACATAATATTGAACAATCTCAGACTCATAACGAGAAAGAATACAAAAGACCAAACTGCACTCGAAGCTTAAAGACCAAAACGCAAAGACGCCAGATTCCCAGCTCTAGCAGAGTAAAAGAGCGACTCAGCTTCAAGGTTGAGGATCAACTTGAAAGCCGGCCAATCCAATCAATGCATTCAGGATTAGATTCCTTGCAGCCTCTGCAGGGGCCTACAAGATGCTTAAGCAGAAGCTAGATTGGGAAAATGATGATGAAAAGCATTGTAATACGCAAAATTGGGATGGCACACAGTACTTGTCCATACATATGACTTTAATTATTTACGTTAAACAGGTGAACATACAGTTTTAGAGCAGACCCAGATCCTGATGCATTGCAGCTGAATGAATGACTCTGTCTTCATTCTGAACTGCTCCTGCTGCCCAGCAGGTGTTGAGCTCCCTGAGCAGTGCTTCCCCATAAGTTCCTTATGCCCGTGACAGGCACACCAGGCAAGCGGTAGCATTCCCCGTACTAAGCATGCTTGTTTTAAAAAGCACGCCCACAAGCTTTTTGCACCTTGCAAGGCCTGCCACCTCCGTCTCCAGCTGTACAACCAAGCTTTTGACGAAGCATGTTCATTTTAAGTCACCATGCTCACAAGCTTTTTGCAGCTCGTGGCGAGGCCTGCCACCTCTGTCTCCAGCCGCGCGACCACATCTTTCATCCCTGCTGGCACCCCACTCAGCGGCCCTGCATGGCCTGCAGTGCTTGTAGGGGCACTAGCGTTCCCAGCAGCCAAGTGGCGCACCATTGCCATGACACTCTCCAAGTGGCGCTGCATGCTGGCACATTGCTGACCTACTTCCGCCGCCATCCCGCCCAAACCACCTGTTACACAAGTTTCATGTGGATGGGCGGGAAGCAGTTCTGCTGGCCCGCACAGCACAAGAGCTTCGGGCGGTGTGTACTATTTGAATGCAGTGGTCAAAGCACACAGGAGCAGATGCTGACGAATGCAATCCACAATTTTGCTACATGCAATCCACATCTGCTTGGAGCTACTTCAGGAGAGTAAATGCTGGCAGCATAACGTGTGCTGTGTGCAGCTGCTTCCCATTGACTAGTGATATAGGCATGCCACACCATCATGTTGTGGAGACCAGCTCATCAGAGGTGATCAGTAGCATCATTTATGAAGAACACGAAGGCGCGGCACAGGGCAGGCACCAGTAGACCATTGATGGATGCATGCAATAGGGGAGCAAGAAGTCAGAACGTGTCAGGGTACATGATCAGGCAAAAGGAAAGAAAATCCATGTAGGCACCAGGAGTGTTTTAAAAAATCAGTGGACGCCATGCCAGTCTTCTGGGCCGGACCCCCCCACCTCTACCCCCCTTCCATACATACAGCCCGTACATAGACAATCAAAATTACAACCTGCGCCTCTTTTAATTCCACATCCATCTGCACATTCAATGCACTGAAAAAGTGAGTTGCAGCAGAGTCATGGGGCAATAACTGGGCAGCGGGTGCCCAGTATACCTACCCTGCCAGGCTAACCTACAACTGGCTTGCAAGTCCTCAAACTCCTCTCCTAACTCCTCCATGCAATGTCACATCTTACATGGTCACTATCCTGGATGTTTGGTTTGATTTGCTGCACTTTTGCCTCTACAACCCCGCGGCCCACACCCATGCACATGTGGAAGTTCCTCTGTGTCATGCATAGACCCAGATTTAAAACATTTCTTCTTTTCTTTTTCTTTCTTTTGTCATGCATAGACCCAGATTTAAAACATTCTTTCTTTTCTTTTTCTTTCTTTTGTCATGCATAGACCCAGATTTAAAACATACTTTCTTTTCTTTTTCTTTCTTTTGTCATGCATAGACCCAGATTTAAAACATTCTTTCTTTTCTTTTTCTTTCTTTTGTCATGCATAGACCCAGACCCAAACCCTTTTTTCCTTTTCTCTTTCTTTCTGTTGCCATGCACAGACCCAGACCCAAACCCATTTTTTCCTTTTCTCTTTCTTTCTTTTGCCATGCATAGACCCAGACCCAAACACTTTTTCTTTGGCCATGCACAGACCCCCTTCCTTTTGACTCTGAAACTCTGAAAAGGATGCTGATCGGCAGGGCTTGAGCTTAGGAATCTGACGGTACACATGAAGTTCTGTAGGAACGTCTCAGAAAAGTTTATGAGGGGGGTCCCAAAAGGTCTAGACCCCACTGCCCCTCCCCCTTGGATCTATTCCAAATGGACTCATATGGAGATGCCAATCGATAGGTCTCAATCTCAGGATCCCAAACAACAGATGTTTAACTGGCTTTGTACATGACGTCCAGAATGTATGCTTCCTGGACCCTCCCGTAGGCACAAAGAAACTCCCCTACCAAACAAACCAGATGCCAGGGCACCAGCAGGGCCTTTGCAAGTAGGTCAGATGGGCGGACACAAATAAATATATGTACAAACTTACACACCTACAAGTATTTGACTACAAGGTTATGACAAATGCATATGTATGTAGGAAACACATACACTATCTTTAAAATTATATGTTTTGGCCTGATTAGAACCTAGCTGTAGCTAGTGTAGTTTTGAGGGACCTTTGGTGAGGCCCTTGCTAGCCTGCTAGTTAAGGGACCTTTCCTTAATGCACGCGGCCTCTGGCTTGCGTAGACTTTTCTTTTCTTTTTCTTTCAGAACCTGGGCCTGGAGGTGAGTAGCTCCAAGCATCAGTGCGCAGCGCATGCACGGAGCCTCCCTACTTGTTGTGACCATCCCCAGCCAGTGTTTATACACACAGTTACGCGAGCACACACCTGGGTGGGGCAGCACCATGGGCTTGGCTGCCAGCTCCTGGGCTGCATGCAGCAGCGTCTCCACAGCCAAGGCAACCTTGGAGGCTTGGCTGGCACTCGCACCTTCACCGGCAGGTGCCCCTGAGGACCTGCATGCCCCTTGCTGCCGCCCCTGTAACGAGGCATCGGCGCTGCCGTCCACGCCACCGTTATTGCTGTTGGAAACAGCTGTTGTGGGAGCTGCCAGCAGCAACTGAGACAGCACAGCAGCTGTACACTCGTCCAAGAGTGTGCTGAGGGCGCCTTCCGATGCCTGGCGCAAGTGCACGTTCGTCGGGTCTGCCTGGGCCTTGATGTAGGCACGCAGGCTGGCAGCAAAGGGGGAGGCGGGGTCCAGCATCATGCCTGGCAGCAGCAGGGCTTGTGGTGGAGTGCCGGTGCTGCTGCCGCTGCTGTCCCTGCCCGCACAGAAAATCCAAAAATGAAGGTGCATCAGGAGCCTGTGCTTTTAGGCCTAAGGGTGTCCAAAGTGTGCGGTTTGCAGCAGAGCTGCCTTGCTTCTAGTTCTGCAGAGTGTGGGAGGTGTTTGGCTTGCCACAAAGCTGCCATGATGACGCCAACCATTTGACCCCTCTGTCAGGCTTGCAAGAAGCCGC
The DNA here is from genome assembly GCA_914767535.2 of Dunaliella primolecta. Classification (NCBI taxonomy): domain Eukaryota; kingdom Viridiplantae; phylum Chlorophyta; class Chlorophyceae; order Chlamydomonadales; family Dunaliellaceae; genus Dunaliella; species Dunaliella primolecta. The sequence continues at coordinate 7,063,520 of OU611751.1, read as the reverse complement.
CGCTTCTGTCCTGTTCATCCATTGCAACACACACGCTGCTACTTCAGGGCACGCATGCAGCCGAATTGTGCCCTGAATGGACTCTTCAACTGGCCCAAGTGCAGCAGCACTCCTGCTAAAAAAGTATTCAGGTGACATGCAAGCACAGGTGTGCTCGCTCTCACCTGAAAGCTCTACCAAAGCGTCCATCCACTCAACTGCATAGGCAGCAAAATACTGCCCTGCCAAGTTTGATGCTCTTTTACAGCCAGAAATTGAAGGAGACACAAAACACATCCCTGTACTGAAGAGAGCGCGCATGCATGTTAGATGTTCTGAATTTGTATTTCTTTATTTTTCAAAGTTTGCACACATACACACACGCGCACGCACACACACACACACACACACACCTGCGCATGAGCAGCGTGAACGCAGTCGCAAGTGCCACAAACGCCTCATGCTTGAGTGCTTCCCCCCCATCCGCATGCTCATCAAATGCAGCATGCAGCGCAGCATGGAAAAGCTGCACCGGCACCAGATCAAGGCGGGCAGTTTGGGCCACCAAGGCCATTGCGTAGGGGGCACAAGCTGGGTGGGTGAGCGCTGCTGCCAGTGGGCCGCCTGCAGGGAAGCAGAGCATGCATCGTTGGGTTTCAGAATGAGGATCAACAGCTATACCTGTACAATTTCCCGTGCTCCACGCTGCAGTTCAATGCTGCACTTGTATTGCCTGCACTGTGAATGCCAATTTCAAGGCATGCTAAGGGAGCACCTAGTTAAGCCCAGGTTGGAAAGGGATGGCAAGAAAAGCAAAGAACAACTACGTAGGCAGTGAAAACACACTCCCCACACCAATTAAGGAAAGGGGTGGCACGGAAGGCGAGCGTTGAGTGAGATCAGCTTTGTGTAGAGACATGTGTGATTGGGATGGCACGGAAGGCGAGAGTTGAGTTGCTGTGGGAAAGCCTGAGGCCTCTGACCCAAGGCAGCTTCCTTGACTCAGACCTAAATGTGACAGCATGCTGCCCTCACAAACAAGCTGGTTCCTCCCAGCAAAGCAAGCTACGGTTTATGGACTCGTCGCCAACATAAGTACGGCACGATGCCAACCTCTCTCCTGCTTCACCCCCATTACCCATGCCTCTACACAAAAATAAAACGCACGCACCAGCCAGGCTTGCAAGGTGGTCACAGGGATAGCAAGGGGCAAGATGTGATGCCAGCTGGAGGGCAGGTAAGGCAAACTGAGGTAGTGATGTGCGCCGAGTAGAAGGAAAGGGGGCAGAAGATGATGGGGGCTGGAAGGCGAAAGCACAGACGTCGGTGGCCACTTGGCAGGCTTGCAGAAGCAGGGGCTTGTCTGGTGTGCCTGCAGGGCATGCATGCATGCATCCGCGCTGGTGAAGTGTGCAGCTGTAGATGCACCGCAAACCTACTGAGCATTTCATTGGCCATGTGCTCTTGGTTGCTGCTTCCTCGGGACCCATCAGCTGCTGCATGCCCAAATTTGGGAGAGCTGGGCAGTGCCCATCATGATAAGAGTTGGTCTGAAGCTTTGAAGCTTTCAGTGCCTTGCCTGGGTGCTGCTGTGCGGCTCCACGGGAAACGCAAGTGTTGGCAGCAGCGAAGGCAACTGTCCAGCAGTTCAACCTTCCATGCAGCACCTTGCATGCAGAACAAGGCAAAGAGCCAGAGTGCTAGCTTACCAGCACACATCCAATCATCCTCGTGACACACACACACACATACACACACATACACACACGCACGCACACGCACACACACACGCACGCACACACACACACACACACATACACACACACAGCACCCAGGTGACAGGCCTGCATGCTGCCACACTGCTTGGTGGTATCTCAAAGAGCCCTCAGCAGCCACGCCAGGCAGGCAGGCAGGCAGGCAGGCAGGCAGGCAGGCAGGCATGTATGTATGTATGTATGTATGTATGTATGTATGTATGTATGTATGTATGTATGTATGTATGTATGTACATACGTATGTACATACGTATGTACATACGTATGTACATACGTATGTATGTATGTATGTATGTATGTATGTATGTATGTATGTATGTATGTATGTATGTATGTATGTATGTATGTATGTATGTATGTATGTATGTATGTATGTATGTATGTATGTATGTATGTATGTATGTATGTATGTATGTATGCGTGTGTGTGTGTCTGTGTGCGCAGATATACATTTACATTTAAACAGCCATATGCATTTGATAGAAATCAAACTTACGAGGCCTGGTGCCCAGTTAGAAGCCTCACAGCAACAACACAGTGAACTGCATAAACAACTTCAAGGTGCCAATATTGCTTTCCACACAATCCCCCTGGGTGTGGGTGGGACTACCTGTACGGCCCATACCCTGGATCAGTTTGGAAAACTAGGGATTGAGCCGCAAAGGTCTACCAAACTTGCAGGAAAGCCTCATGCCCATGCTGTGCAATATGCACAAAAACCAGAGTGCATTGAAAACAAAAACACTCACCATAAACCTGGTGCCCTGGAGCTGCGTGCTGCCAGAAACCCACCAGACCCACATTGGCTTCCCTTTTACCCTCTGGTAAGGGGGGACTCACAGCTCTTAGAGCCAATTTGTCAAGTTTTCCTTGATTGGTGTAGGAGTGTTCTCACTGCCTCCATTTTTTTTCTTTTCTTCTTTTTTCTTTCTGTACACAAACACATGTACATATACATGTTTGTTAAATCATTCAATCACTCATTTATCTTTTTATGCGCGTTCGTGTGTATGGCACAGACCTGCATGCTGCAACTGCTTGATGGCGTCTCGAAGGGCCCTCAGCAGCCACGCCAGGCAGGCAGGCACGTAGGCAAGCAAGCATAGGGGACAGCTGCCCAGCGCGTGGCTTGAGATCAGGGCATGCACCTGCATGTGTGTTCACAGGCACATATTTGAGATCGGAGCATGCACCTGCATGTGCGTTCACAGGCACATGATTTGAGATGGGGGCATGCACCTGCATGTGTGTTCACAGGCACATCTTTTGAGATCGGAGCATGCACATGCATGTGCGTTCACAGGCACATGATTTGAGATGGGGGCATGCACCTGCATGTGTGTTCACAGGCACATCTTTTGAGATCGGAGCATGCACATGCATGTGCGTTCACAGGCACATCTTTTGAGATCGGAGCATGCACATGCATGTGCGTTCACAGGCACATCTTCTGAGATCGGAGCATGCACCTGCATGTGTGTTCAAAGGCACATGTTTTGAGGTCAGGGTGTGCACATGCATGTGTGTTCAAAGGAACATGTTTTGAGATCGGGGCATGCACCTGCATGTGTGTTTGCAAACACGAGTGTTAGGATCAGGGTAGCACATGCTTTTGAGATCAGGTCATGCACCTGCTTGCGTGTTTATGAGCACTCGTGTTGGGATCAGGATAGCACATGTTTTGAGACCAGGGCATGCAAATGCTTGCGTGTTTGTGAGCACTTGTGTTTCAATTCTGTCTGGTGAAGGGATGACGGTGAGGAGCGGCAACGGATACAGAAAAGGCAATGGCAACAGCCATACAGGGAGAGGAGTCTATAGCACATGGTGGCTTGCTGCACGCAGCTTATTGGCTAGTGTAGACTTACTTTTCTTTTCCTTTTCTTTTCATGGTGGCTTGCTGCACTGATTTGTACTGCCAGGGGCTGAATCACAAGGTCAAAGTTGAACCACAAACAAGTGACAAAAAAGGTACGCACAATGGCGGATTGCCTTCACACAGCTCCAAGGAGCGCAAATCATTTGCAGACATGCACAGAAGGTATGCACATTGACCGACTGCCTTCACAGCTAGAGCTCAAAATGATAGGCATACATGCGCAGACCAACAGGAACAGGGACACCGCAATTAGTATGAGAGGAATTTGTTTGGACAGGTATGCAAAATCCCAGGGAGACATGCGCTGCAGCCTCAACCACACTCACAAAATGAGCTTTAGCGCAGAGCATACAGTCCCTTCCCACACTCACATTCGCTTCAGACCTGACACTCACGTACGATCTAATAGATCTCTGCGGTGTTCAGTCTTGCTCTTCAACTCACAATCTTCTGCTTCACGTATCTACACGCTTATGGAATGCCATGGACAGCAGCTTTCTGTTCATCCCTTTAACTCAGGCCATATAGAAAAGAAAAGAAAAGAAAAACTACGTAGGCAGAGGAAACTCTCCCTACATCAAATAAAGAAAAGGGGACACATTGGCTCAAAAGAGCCTTGACTCCCCTCCACCACGGAGCTACAAAAAGAAGATTCTGATGGGGATCTGGAGGGTTATTGGAAGCACCCGGCTCCATAACCTGGCTGCAAGAAGTATTCTTGTTTTCAATAGCACGCCTAGTGGTAACAAGGTTGTTGGCATACATGACAGAATGGGCATGAAGTTTGCGAGCAAGTTTATTGGCGCGTTGGTCGTCAAGTCCCAGTTGTTTAAACTGGTTAAGGGTGTGCTCAGTGTAGCAGGTCATATACAGCATCCTCTCATACTACATCCCTTGAATTGAAAAAGCACTCTCCTGCAGGTCACACAGGGTAATAGCTTGCACTCCACCTCATACTCTGCTTGCACGGGCATGCACACACGTGGGGGGTGCTGAACAAGCACGCTCGCATCAGAGGCGCTGGCAAGCACACTCACATCAGAGGCGCTGGATAGCACACACACATCAAAGGCGCTAGACAGCGCACGAACACACATTAAAGGCACTGGATAGCACACACACACACGCACACGCACACGCAAACGGGCACACACACACACACACATCAAAGGCGCTAGACAGCACACTCACATGGGAGGCGCTGGATAACAGCTGCCGCACTCGCCCCATCATATCTTGCTTGTGCCACTGCACGAGTGCCGCTGCCTCGTGGCTGCCGTCACTGCTGCCGCTGCCAGAGGTGCATGCTGCGCTGAGGCCAGGAGCAAACGCACCCCACAGCACTGCTAAGGACACCAGCGCCGCGAGGTCGGGCACCCCCACTAGCACCTTGCTGGCAGCTGCTGTGCTGAGGCCCAGCTGTGTGTACGAACCTAAGCAGGCCTGTGGTGGCGCAGCCTGGGGAGAGCAGGCAGGCATTCATCTTGTTCTCAGTGCAAAGTAAAGTTTCCTTGTGCAGGTGCCTTACAGCAGGCCTGTGGTGGCGCGGCCTGGGGAGAGCGGTCCGGCATTCATCTTGTCCTCAGTACAAGGTAAAGTTTCCTTGTGCAGGTGCCTTACAGCAGGCCTGTGGTGGCGCAGCCTGGGAAGAGCGGTCCGACATGTAACTTTTCTCAATGCAAGGCAAAGCCTTCTTATGCAGTGCTTCTAATATACTGCGTTTGGTGGATGAGCCTGTGGTGGATGAGCCTGGGGAAAGAGGGCAGGCAGACCTTTTAAGAGAGGCAGCAGAAGAGCAGTTGAGAGAGGCTAGGCAGAAGAGCAGTTGAGAGAGGCGTTATTATATTTCATGATCCCTCCCACTTTATCCCTCCCTTACAGCAGCTCCCTTGCAGCTCCGCTTACCAGCACCATGTGTTTCCATGCAGCTCCCTTACAGCTCCCGTCTTACACCTCCCTCACAGCAGCTTCCCTACAGCTCCCCTTACCAGCACTATGTGCCCGAGCACAGCTGACATTGCTTCCACCACACGACCTCCTCCCCCACTGTGCTGGGGGTCGCTTGGTATGCTGCCGCCACTGCAATCCACCACTGCCTGCAAAAGAAGGGGTATGTACTCACTCAGCCTCTGGTACCTACATTCTGGTCATGGTAAACGTTGACATGATTTGTGCAGGGAGCGTCATTGCACATATGGCCCAAAAGAAACAGAGAGCCCTCTTAGCAAGAACCAGCTTCCTCAGCCAAGGCACACACAGAAGTGCTGCCTAAATCCCAACAAGGCCACCACCTTGCCGAACCCGACAAAAATGCACATATGTAAAACAGCACTGCAACTCTTCTGGGGCAGTGCGTTTTGATGGCAACACACCGTGTACGGGGGCCAGGTCTGCAACCACAATGCATCACACTACTTAAAGCCCGTGATCAAGTTGCCAGCAACCACAGTGTACCTGGGAGGCTGCCATGTCTGCAACCATGCTTCCCCAGGCTACAATGTCCGCACTTAAAGTGCCCAAGGCCATAGAGCCTGCAACCATGGTATTCCTGGGTGGCCATGTCTGCACCCACAACTCATCACACTGCCCAAGGCCATGCCCCCCCCCAAGACCACAACGCTTACAACCACAGGCACTTGCGGGGCTGCCATATCTGCAACCACGCTGCTGCCGGCCACAATGTCTACTCAAGGTCACAGTGTCTGCAACCACAGAGTACCTGGGAGGCCGCCATGTCCGCAACCACGCTCCCCAAGGCCAGCAGGTGTTGGCTGGCGGCAGCACGAGAGCAGCGGGAGCATGCCACACACAGCACTTGGGTGGCCAGCCTGCAGCAAGCAAGCACCAGGCACACAACATGAAGCCCGTGCTCGCATCCACGCACCGCAAAAACGCACGAGCGCTCAGTGTTTCAGTGGTGTGCGATTGTGTTTTCGAGGGGCGTTGTCAGCAGCTCCCTCATGAGGGCATCACTTGTGCGATGTCCCTGTGTGCAAGCAGTCAGCTCCCTGTGTCCAGTTCCCTTTGTCCTGTTCCCTGCCTGCAGTTCCTGTGTGCACTCATCCAGTTCCCTGTGTCTACTTCCCTGTGTGCAAGCAGCCAGATCCCTGTGTCTAGTTCCTTGGTGCCTAGTTCCCTGTGTGCAGTTCCCTGTGTGCACTCATCCAGTTCTGTGTGTCCAGTTCCCTGTGTGCAAGCAGCCAGCTCCTTGTGTCTAGTTCCTTGGCGTCTAGTTCCCTGTGTGCAGCTCCCTGTGTGCACTCATCCAGTTTTGTGTGTCTAGTCCCCTGTGTCTAGTTCCACTGTCCAGCTCCCTGTGTGCAGGCATCCAGCTCCCTGCTTGCAAGCAGCCAGTCCTTGCAAGCATGATCCAATTTGATCGAGACATCTGCATCTGCCAGGGAGTCCATGCAAACAGCCTGCCAGATGCTGTACGGATGGGGTCCAATAGTGGGCGCGTGGTCACAACACCCACAAAACAATGACGAACAAATGCCTGCTGCTCCTCACAGCTGCTTATAAAAGCATTCCATTGTAGCACAGGTGATAGCACGCCATTCACACAGACATGCATGATAGCGAGTGAATTTAAGGCAAAGCCTTTAGGTAACGTAAAGGCACACCTCGAAAGGATGGGGTGGGGACTGGCGGCACACATGAAGAGCTGAGCAGTGCATTCCTGAGCGGCCAGTCCATATGCTGCACTCTCTAAGGGGCTAGGCTGCTCCTGCATCAACAGTGAAGCACATGCTCTCACACACATTAATAATGGGCTCAGCTTGTACCTTGCATGGACAGTAGAGCCCATGTACTCACACATGAAAGGGCAAGGCAGCACCTGCAAGCACAGTGAAGGCCATGGATGATCACAATGGGAGGATGTGCACCTGCAAGCGCAGTAAAGGCCATGGATGATCACGATGGGAGGACTTGCACCGCACTCACTTTTGAGCTGCCAGGCCATAAGACCCAAGCACCATATGCACCGCAAGCACCGCATTCACCCTTGAGCAGCCAGGCTGAAAGCCCCATAAGCCACACTCTCAAGGGGCCTGGCAGCTCCAGTATGGACAGCAAGCCTAAGTTCTCACACATGAAAGGGGCCAAATAGCACCTGCAAGGACAACAAGCCCCTACACTCACAAGCAGAGCAAAAAGACAAGGAAAACTACGTAGGCAGAGGAAACTCTCCCTACATCAATCAAGGAAAGGGAGACACATTGGCTCAGGGCATGCTGGATTAGGGCGGCCATAGTCACGGACTATCTATGATCAAGGTAATAAACACGTGGACACCCAACCCTCAGGAACAAGGCTCGCCAAGTGACCAGGCCCCCCTCAGAAACAGCACACGACAACCCTTGAAAAGCAAGGCTTGCCAAGCGACCAGGCCCTCAGAGGCAACATACATAACCCTCAGAAACTAGGCTTGTCACTTGTTGAAACAATGTTGTTGTTGAAACAACAATACCCCTCACAAACAGGGTTTGCCAAGTGACCAGGCCCTCAGGAACAACATACAACAATCCTCAGAAACAAGGCTTGCCAAGTAGCCAGGACCACGCACATGTGCTTCCCCCACAACAAGCAGGAAGGCCACGCAGGCGGCTTGAACCTCAGCCACAACAGCCCCAGGGGTCCCTGCCTCTGTCCCAGCCTGCTGCACGCTTGAATCTGGGTTACCTGCCTCAGCACCCTGCACCTTGCACATGGAACAAGGAAGCAACTGCTGGCACCATGGAGAGGAAGCATACTGGGAAGGCACCCTGCACCTTGCACATGGAACAAGGAAGCAGCTGGCATTATGGAGAGGAGGAGCATGTCGGGAAAAGGTCAGGGTATGCTTGTGCTTGGGGCACTTCACGATTGTAAGTGAGCAAGGCGAGCAAAGCATGGGCACAGGTTTGAACAAAGATGGCATCCAGCTCAGCTCCTGTCCTTGAAGATCTGAAGGGCCTCAGCTTTTACCTCCTCAAATGAGTATGCTCCCCAAGAACTCTCAGCATGGACATGCCAAGCTGGATGTCTTCTTACTGCGCAACACAGCTTTTTCATCCACTCTTCACCTTCTTTCTCCATATTTTGAGGCTGCAATTGAGGCTTGACATATGAATCATTGGCGAGTCGGCTGTGCTGTAAAGGATTGATCCTTTTCCGTGTTAGGTCCAACCGTTGTAGATCACAGTTCCTATAACGCATCAACCCCAGTACTGAGCAAGCGACATTTATTGCACGGTGCAGGCAGCCGAGCCCCTTAGGTCATCCAGCAATTGGATTTCCCATGGGCCCTTGATGCACGACGGAATTCATGACCATTTGACTGTCCAATCTATTCTTGATGCGCAATGGCATCCATATCCATTTGACTGCCCAATGTGTTCTTGATGCACAATGACATCCATATCCATTTGACTGTCCAATTCTTTCCTCTATGCACAATGGTAGCCATACCCATTTGGCTGTCCAATGTGCCCTTGATGCACATCAGCAACAGCTTCCTGCCGTGCAATGTCTGGATTTTGTTTTGCTGTAGCAATCACTCAACCGCCATTTCCTCTTCAGCCGGGCCTTGGAGGAGTTATAAACACATACTTCTATCAAAAACGACAAAAAAAGCAACCATCTCACACCGGTATCATGCGCCTTATTTGATCTAGAAGATACTTCTACAGCAGATGCTTCTACAGCCCCCCCCCCCCCCCCTCCCCTCCCCCCTTGCAAGGAGATTCTGTTAGAGTGCATGTGCATGCGCATCCCTGCAAGTGAACAAGTGAACAAGCACGCTGGATCACACCTGCTCAAAGACCCTTTGACTGGCTGCCTTGAGCAGGTAGGGAACAAGCTGCCTTGCCAGGGCTGTCAGAGTGGGTGGCCCGAGGTTACTGCGCAGCAGAAGGTGCAGACATTAGGGCACATTGTAAGGCAAGAAGTAGGGCACAAGTCGTGGCACAAGTTGCCTGGCCAGGGCTGTCAGGGCGTATGGCCCGAGGATACTGCGCAGGACAATGTAGAGGCACCCTGAGCCAGGGCAACGCCGACGATTGCTTTTGTGTGCAGAAATCTAAGGTCTGTGATGCAAATGCCTACTAAGGATGCTTGGTCAAGAGGGCACGGTGATTTAAGTGGCTTGAGCTTGTCTGAAGGATGTGCCCAGATTGCAACCTTGTTTTGGTGGAGGAGACACACGGTGCCCCCGCCCAAGGCGCCCTATTTTCCTGAATTGACCTTGCGAGTTTTTTCACAGCCTACATAGACTTCTTGCAACCAAGACCTGAGACATCACCTTCTTACGCTTTTTGACGGATGGCACGTGCAGCTCTGTCTTGGGCAGGCATGCTTTAGCCGACAAATCATTGCAATAGCAATACGTTACATGCTGCTTGTGCTGCTTCCTTCAAAACTATGCACAAGCATGTGACCCTTACCCCACCTCCACACCTGTACCCCCCCCCACACACACACCCTCCAAACCACCCTGCCCCTCAGAAATGCAGCAAACCAATCCAGAGGAACTTTCTTTCTTGTGCATTTGGAAAACATGCTTGTCAGCAGAAACAAGCCCCAACAACTTTTTTGAGGGGTGCTCTATATCAGACTGAAGTCATCCCTGTTCATTTGACTAAGATACGCACCTGAACGCATGATAAAAATGCGAGCACTTGAGCAGGATGGCCAAACCCAGGCTAAGCTGAGTGTCGGCCTGCAACCTTGAAACACCCTCCAAACGACAGCTCAGGGCAAGCTTTTCCTGCGTTTCAAGTTTGACCGTGGACAATATGGACATGTGAGGACGCACAGGAAAAATGGCAACTACTTCAGGAGCAGAATCTTGGGCTTCGGGTGGGTATGCTCAACATGGACATTTGCTCAACAACAATGCGACTTTTCTTTGTTCCCATCCTTCTCTTTCCTTCTTTCTTTTTATTTCTTTTTCATCTTTCTTCCAAGAACTGGAAGATGATACACCATGGCTTCCGTGGCACAAATAGGTCATGATACACCATGGCTTCCATGGCACAAATAGGTCATGATACACCATGACTTCCATGGCACACATAGATCATGACACACCATGACCACCCCAACTATGACAAGTTGAGCTTCTCACCTCAATCGGCACCGCATTTGCAAGCACCCAGGCCGCATCTACACCCTCAGGTGCACTGACACTCCCTGCAAAGGAGAAAGAAAGGAAAAAACTATGTGGGCTGTAAAAGCATTCTCTACATTCATTAAAGAGGAGGAAACGCATAAACGCATTACTTGATGCAGAGTTCGGACGCGTTTGACCCTCGGTGTTTCCACCCATGTACAAGCATTCTCCCCTCAAAAGGGAGCATTTTTGTGGCAAAAGAACAGAAGTGTTTGACACTCGATGTATTTTACCCACGTACAAGTATCCTTGCCTTCAAACAGAGAGCCATCTTGTGGCACTGCCTGGACCTCTGGGAGGGCTAGGGGCACTTTCTAGTGCGAGCAAGGAGCATCAGTCATCCATCCACGTGTGAACTTGCATGGGTTACAGAGTTTTGTGAGGCAGAGTTTGATACAGCCAAGTGGACCATGCTCCTCCTTAACAACTGCTGGGATGGGCTAGGCGACACCCCCTTGTCCTGCACTGGATCCCTTCTACGGTGAGGCGATGCAATGATACAACATTTTATGATGAAGTCCTACAATAAGGATTGCACCTAAAGTTCCTTGTAGGTTGGCTGGTTTCCAGATGAGGCCATAGAAGGTGCTGCAAAGCAAGGCACCATCAAGACCATCAGCCGCAGCCGCTCCCACCACACTGCCGCCGCTCACCTTGAAAGTCCACCTTGCTGGTGCTAGAGCAAGATCATGAGTTCCATGACCTTGGGCGTGACCTGAGACGCCAGCAGCTGTCGCCTTGCTCACCTTGGAAGTCTAGCAACAAGATCATGAGGTCCACGATTTTGGGTGTGACCTTGGACGCCAGCAGCTGCCCGCTCTGCTCACCAGCTGCGGCTGCGGCAGCTTCGTGCAGGTGTAGCGCAGCCAGCAGCAGCCCAGAATAGGATGCAGGGCCAATACAGTACCCGCCGTAGCAGTTCACCACCTTTTTCACGTGGCCCTGCCAGAACAGCAGGACCTGCGGCAGCAGGTCAGGGGTAAGGGCCCAGCGTGAGGGAGCAGAACCTGTTGCAGCAGAGGTATGGTTGCCATCAGGACAGCAGGAGCAGCAGAACAGCAGGACCTGTGGCAGCAGGTCAGGGGACAGGGCCCAGCGTGAGGGAGCAGAACCTGTTGCAGCAAAGGTATGGTTGCCAGCAGGACCTGCGGCAGCAGGCGAGGGCTGAGCGTGAGGGGAGCAGAGGTATTTAAGTGAGGGGTCGAAGCAGGGTGTGGGGGGGGGGACGTCGCAATAAAATAAGTGAGCAGGAAGGCATACTTCCATGAATTACGATGCATAGAATGACCTTTGTGCTGCTGCACACTTGCATCACCAGCACTGTGTGCTGTGTGTGTGTGTGTGTGTGTGTGTGTGTGTGTGTGTGTGTGTGTGTGTGTGTGTGTGTGTGCGCACGTGTGTGTGTGTGTGTGCGTGCGCACGTGTGTGTGTGTGTGTGTGTGAAAGCATGCAGGGAGCTAGCGCAAAAAAAACGTGCAGTCGCTTTCTCCGAGGTTATCTCTCTTGAGTCACAGCTGAATGGCATCTTGCACCATGCAAAACGCAGGCTACAAAGGGAAAAAATGTGTAGGCAGTGAACACTCCCCACATCAATTAAGGGGCAAGCACTACCCACTCCTTTGCCAAAACCAGGGCTCACATTGATCCTGTCGGGCTTGGGGTCCCGCAAGAAGGTAAGAGATTCTGTCTGCAGGTTCTCGATGCATTTCTCCACCACGAGCCTTGCCTGTGCCTCTGCAACAGAAAGAAAAGAAAAGAAAATCTATGTAGGCATTGGAAATACTCCCCACAACAGATGGATGCCGGACAGCAGAGCTCTTGGTTTCAAGAGAAGGATGCCGCAGTTGACTTGGAAAAGCGAGAGGGATGACAACCTCTGACCTACCTGGGAATGAGGGCTTACTCCCCTAAAGATCGGCTTCTCAGAGTGTGATGCAAATGGAAGGGGACAGCTCTGTGTACACTTCAGCTCTGGAGTTCTGAAGTTTGTGGTTATTTCTATCCTCTAGAGAAGAGCTGCTCAGAGTGTGATGCATATGGAAGGGAAAAAAGTTATTGCAAGCTGTAATCCTGAAGTCTGCACAGAGCCATGAGCTGTTTGAATGAGTGTGGTTCGCAGACATTGGAAGCCAGAGGGCAGAGACAGGAAGCGGAGACAAAAAGGGGCCTATGGAAAAAGCTGCTCAGCACAGCATGGTCCACAGCCGGCGTGTGTGTATGTGTGTGAATGTGAATGTGTGTGTGTTCCTTTCCTCCCTCCAACTGTACCTGTCACGAGCACAAACTTAGCGTAGTCAGGCAGCTTTCGGCACATTATCTCTGTCAAGACCTTCCATGAAATATTGAGATTTTTGGTGCCCTTGATCTCCTGCACAGCAGCAATGTGCCACAGCCAGAAATGGGTGCCAGCCATATAACACGAGCAAATGCCACATTGAACGATGCAGTCACATGAACACAAACAAATGACACAGTGAGCGATGCAACCATATTGACGCAAGCAACTGACACACAGAGCAATGCAGCAAGCAATTGACACAGTGAGCGATGCAGCCATATTGGCAAGCAACTGACAAACTGAGCAACGCAGTAAGCAAATGACACACTGAGCGATGCAGGCATATTGACACGAGCAACTGACACACTAGGTGATGCCGTAGGTAAATGACACAGTGGGCGATGCAGCCATATTGACACAAGCAAATGACACACTGAGCGACGCTATGCCAGCACCACTAGACTTATGGTAGACCCGTGCAGACTGGAATGAAGCAGGCAAAAGCAAGGGAAAGCCAACAGAAGATGGCCAACAGATGCCCAGAAAGCAAGGGGAAGCCAATCAAAGATGTGAAAGCCTACAGAAGGTGGCTTACAAATCAGGGTAGGAGCCAATAAGCTGTCCCACCTGAGGGCCGGCAGCCGTGAGCGCTTCTTGGGCACGGATGCCTGCAGGATCCAAGATTCAAGCAAGGACTTGCAATGGCATTTCCGTGCAGATCAGAGCTACAAGCTGTCTGTTAGAACGAGAAGAGGAGGACAAAAGTACCAGGCCTGCCCAGTGAAAGCACACCTGATGGCACACTCCCATCAAATAAGAAAAAAAAAGACAAATGCCAACAGACTTGAGCTATGAGGCCCTGAACCAGCCTTTCTTTTTAAAGCATGAAGACCTGCTGCTTAGCTAGCTGTATCTGGCTCCAGATCCTAGTTTCAAGAACTGCTTGCGGCGTACTGAACAAAGCATCAGAACGAACTCAAGGGAGCAACTACTGATCTTGCAAGTTCTCAGGGGCACATTCAGAAAGCATTTTAAGCCAGCCATAACTGCCTGTCTACTTGTGTGTGTGTGTGTGTGTGTGTGTGTGTGTGTCTTTGACATAAGGTTTAAGGGGAGGTATGCTTGCTTAAGTGGCATGCATTCAGCCCTTGCTTGTGAAGATTTGAATGCAAGACAAGCAGCATGAACATGAGCAATGCAGCAGCGGCTGCTCACCAAGCTTGAGTAGGCCCATGTGGATGGCAGCGAACAGGGCTCGACAGCCTTGCTCAGCCCCCATCGTGTCTTCAAACATGGCGGCCTCCAGACCTACAGATAGTCAGAGTATAGCCAAAAAAGAGGCTTCATGGGTGCACCTTGGGAATCAAGGCCTTGCTCTTTATCCCCTCATTACCTCCACACCACCAACCTACACATCTTTTGATGTAAGGCTGGTGTTGCTGAAGCTAAGACGTTGAAAGGGGGAGACGTGGGCGGCAGAGAAGCGGACACAGAACAAGTTCACCAGAGCACTTCATGGTGCGCAGCTTGTTTTGTGCCACAGTGTTCCATTGCCTGACCTTGCCAGCAGAGCACCAGGACTTGCCCCAGGGCCCCGCACAGCACAGGCACAGTCCCACGGACGCTGTCAGCGGCAGCTTTGAAGTTTTCACCACCGATCACCCGCAGCAGCCTGCGCATGGTCACAAGGGGAAGATGGTGAAAGCACTTGTTGCGCTACAGGCGTGCCATTGCAGCATGGTTGGTGCATGGCGACACTTGGTTCTGTCAGGTGCAGTAGAGTTCCACCTCCTTAGATTCTGCAAATGAATGCTAATGTACACAATCCCCTTCCTCATCTACATGCAAATGCTCCCCACATACACACACGCACACACTTTAAAGAACTTTACCCTCACCGTCCTGAAAAGAGCAAGACGTAGGTACACTCCAGGGCAGCCTCCGTGAGCCTCGCCAGGGGGGTCAGCAAGGGCACCACCACTTCCTGCATGGCCTCCATGTTTTGGTTCAGCCATACCGCACAGCACTCCAGCAGAGCTGCAGCCTGTGTTGGGTAGACCAAGGTGTACCCAGCTGACACGCTTGGAATGGAAAATTGAAAAGCAGCATGTGCACCTGGACTAGCAGCAAGACTTCATAATTTCCAAATGGTGCAGACAATCCATATTATTAAAGCCGCACCATACCTGCATTGTCAGCAAAAGAAGTTGACCCTGGTCCTGAGAATGTTCTTGCTCCTCACAGCCCTCCAAGAGCAGTGTCACAGCCATGGAAAAAACACTGGCAATCTGCAGGCAAGATCGAGGCGACCATTGTCTTCATTCACTTTGTGTGTGTACGCAAGGCAACACTGGTTACTCCTTTACAGTGGCATGACCTTGGCTTTGAGCCCCCTGTGTCGTGCCGTGACTTTGATGCCATTTCCCAGCTGTCCCTACCTGTTGCAACAGGTGTCGCAGTTGCTCTTGCATAAGACTTTGCGTGGCCACCACTACAAGCTTTGGCAACTCCCTCTTCAGTGTATTTTGAAAACAAGTAAATTGAGTGAAACTGTGAGCCCACCTGTAGGGCTTCAAAGAATTCCATGCTACCCAAAATTTGCAGGAGAACAGCTGCTCTGCACGCTGCACTCACCAACAGGATCTCCATATCCCTCAGCGTCCTCTGGGAGCTGCATTTCTGGTTTGTGCTACTGCTGTTGCTGATGCTGCTGGTGTTGTTGCTGTTCTTGCCACTACTGCTGATTGTGCCGCTGCTGAGGCTCGCCAGGAGAGCGGCACAGTCCCCAGATTGAGTAGGCTCAGTTCCACTTCTGAAACCACTCTCAAGGGAGTTACCAGACATATCCTTGGCCTGCTGCACCTTACGATATGCCTGTCAAATTTGAAACCTGTAAAACAGACCAGATGCACATGCTGGAATCTTTTTGATTTGAAGCCAGTAATTAAATAATATAAAATGCAGAGTGCCTGCCGTGGGTGCTACTCTAGAGCGTCTAGCTTGCATCTTCATCGAAAATATCAATCATCGCCCCAACAATGCCCGATCCTGCCACCCGTACGCAGTAGCAGCAGCAGGAACAAGCAAGATGTTGCCTCTGTGGCGCCATCAACGGCAGTGCCAAGCAGGAGGGCCTTGTTAGGAGGTAGGACATCTGAGACCATGGCAACTGGACCCGCACACCTGATGCTGTGATTGCTGGCCATTGCAAGCAGAATTCAGTGTCAATGCTGTCAACAAGGAGATCCTGGTTCCTGTGGAAGCCTGAGCCTCACACTTGTCCATCTTGTCCTGCGTACCTCCAGGTGCTATCACCTGGTGGATGTTGGAGGACTCGGGCAATGCATGGCAGGGCGGTGCGCGGGCTTCCAGTGAGGGAGAGGCAGGGGCTCAGCAGCAGCAGCAACAGCAACAGCCCAGCAGCAGTGGCCAAGGGCCTGGAAGCCCGAGCACATCGGATGCATCAAATGGCAAAAGCAAAGCACCGGAGCAGAACGGAAAGAAGGACCTCAACCTGACAGATGAAGAAGCCAAGCAGCTCCTGGATGCTGAGGAAGAGAAGAGGAAGCAGCGCCGGAGGCAAAAGAAAGGGAGGATCCGCGAGCTTGAGGAGGTGAGCAAGTGCTATACCAACTCAGAGCCTAACTGCCTGCTTGCAGGCATGGTACTGCTGTTTGACTGATGCTGCTAAGACAGTCAAGTAGGGGTGATAGTTTGGGCTATTGTGGAGTTGCACAGCAGAAGGTTGGAAACAGAAGATGCTGCTGTTGATGGACACGCAAGCTTGAGTCTGCACCTGCCAACCTTCCAAGCATCATTTTTCATGTGAACGTGCATGCACTGTGCATTTAGCAGCACGTTTTTGGCAAATGCTAGATCGGAAAGTCCTCTTTCTCTCCAACACCTACTGGACCACTGAGTGCTTCCACCACTCTTTACGCAGGCTCGGGCAGTAATAGCTGAGAACCAATTGATCTTGCTGGGGAAGGAGGCTGAGCTGCTCCAAAAAGAACAAACCCTGGATGTATTAAAAGAGCAGGTATGCTGGTGCTCCCTGTTTTCGTGCTTGCTAGCACGAGAGTGCTTGTAGTCAGGTCGCATCATGCGGTCTTCACCTGAGCTTGACACCCAGGGTAGGGCCTGGCCACGTCCTGATGCAGCTTATGATTTGATTTAGAATGGAAGGCTTATGTTAGCCCTTGCAATGTTAACACTAAGAGGTTTGTGCGTGCGGGAGGCTCTTGCGCGATCTCTCTTGAGAATAGCAGTTTCATGGAACTTGAGGGCTAGCTTGACAGGTCCTGTACATACAAACTTGCTTTGCAACAAAACATGAGGCCCCAATGATCAATGATTGGTCATGGAGTTGCCATCTGTAATGTTCTCAAAAGCCTCTTCGACTATTGATATTACACAGTTTCATAGCACTCACCTCTTGCAAGCACCCTGTCAAGCAGAGTCTCTGAAGAATTATGATTACTTTTTTGCGAGCAATGTATCCTTGCGCGAGCCCTCAAAGACGGTCAAAGCTTGCAAAGCTTTGCATCTGCGCGCATCTCTCTCTCTCTCACACACACACACACACTGCTCATCTCCCTCATTCATATCCTCGTCTGGGGTCTCCTCTTCCTCAAACACATCCATGGGCTCACTTGCACTGCGCCAGCCCTTGCCCCTGCCCCTGCCTCTGCATTGTTGCCCTAATTTTAAAAGTGTTCACCTTTGAGCTTCAACCCCTTCCTCTGCTTCCCTGCTCCTGGCCCCCATCCATTGGCTGGCTATGGCTGTAGCTGCTGGGTCCAAAAAGTCCCCCATGGCAGCAGCTTCTTAATAAGCTTCAAAGCCTGCCTCCCCTGCTTGCACCGTCTCCCTGACATGCCTCATTGCTGCTTGTGCTGCTCCCTGGGTGGCCTCCCACTCTGGTTTAAGCACACTCTGGTTCAAGCACACTCTGGTTCAAGCACACTCTGGCTCAAGCACACTCTGGTCCAAGCACACTCTGGTCCAAGCACACTATGGTTCAAGCACACTCTGGCTCAAGCACACTCTGGCTCAAGCACACTCTGGCTCAAGCACACTCTGGTCCAAGCACACTCTGGCTCAAGCACACTCTGGCTCAAGCACACTCTGGTCCAAGCACACTCTGGCTCAAGCACACTCTGGCTCAAGCACTTGGTGAAAGGTTCTCTGCCCTTTCTTGGTGTGAGGTATACTTCTGGGGTGCAGTGACGGGTGGGCTGTGAACGTGCAAACCTTGCAGTGCCCTCAAACAAGTAATTTATTTCCAGGTTGGATTTAGTCAAGGGTACCAATAATGCTTCAGCTGAGGGTACGTCTGCAAGGTGTTGTCCAAATTCATGGCCTCACCACAACCTCTGAACTTCAGCAGTCATGGCCCATCATTCAGCTCTCAAATAATTACCACATTAAATGGACAAGGCCTCCTTGAGCTCCTTGCGGTGGATCTCCAAGTGGCGCATGGCCTCATAGGAAAAACCTGGCACAACACACCAGCTCCATCCTTCTTAGATAGCTTGCCTTGTCCCTTCCCCATTTGTTTAATGCCAGTTTTGCCCCGGCTCTGACTGTGAACAATGTGAGATCCTAAAAAGTAATTTGATTCGGACGTCATTGAATTGTCTACCATCAATAGGTTCCATTATGCACCGCACCCTACCAGTTATTTTTTGGTGCTGGTAACATGTTGGCATATGTTCGGTCAAGGTAAAGCATGTTTTAGATACAGAAATGATAGTCGTCGTATTTACAATGCTCGTGCTGTCCTGGCATTGCTATCTGTCAGACCCAAATTGACCATACCCTCCCTCCTCAAATTCCATAAGCCCTCACATGCCTTGTTTTCTCAGCTCCTGTTCATGACATCCTGGTCATCTGAGTATCACTGCTGCTGTCATTACGTTATGCCCGTACAAACAGGCTGGATGTGAGCGCTCAAAGAATCAGAGCTCTAAAACCTGGACAACAAGTTCGCCAACAGTTTGGAAAAGTTTGAGTTTGTTGACATTTCTGAATTCTCGAATTGGTCAACCCTGTCAAGAACACACTTCTTTCTGTCTCTTGCCCTATTCTACAGTTGGATTTGGAGCGCAAGTTGAGGGCGCTTTTGACCAAGGAAAAGGAGAAAGCAGAGGAGGAGGCAGCATTGGCTATGGGGCTGTGCACAGGCAGTGCTATGCTCCCATGAGACCTGAGTGTGTGCAGCTGTGATTGTGGTTTTGTATGCCTGGGAGGATTGTAAATAATCCTCTGGGCTGTGTGTGTGTGTGTGTGTGTGTGTGTGTGTGTGTGTGTGTGTGAGAAAAAGATCCATGCTGCCAATTGATGCATAGCGAGCTGCCCATTTTTGACGCAACTTGTGTGCTATCTATTATCACTCTCACCTGCTGGTTAGGTTTATTTGTTATAACTAAGTTCAACAAAATTTGCATAAGCTGGTGTAGCAATACTTGTTGCTGTGACATGTACTTGTTACTGGCAAGCTTGCATGCAAGGATTTCATTTTCCTACAATCTTTTGTATGTTGTAGGTTTACCAGATGACCCCTGAGATGCTTGTGTGAGGATGGGCACACGCTTTGTGTGTTTCACTGCGGCTGAAGGCCATCACTGCCAGGTTGCCAAACAATGAATTTATCGTGCCATCATGTGGATTTTATTTGAGGATTACCATGTTTCACGCAGTCCATATGCATTTTATAACTTGAGGGACTGCCGAGACACCCGGCATGATTGTAGCTTCTGTGTTGGACATCTGTCAGACATTTTTCTTGAAGCCCGAATATTTTGAAGCCTGTGTCATATTGTTACCAAACTTGTATTTGGAGGCTGAACCTTTTTTCGTTCTTATATGAAGAAAGAAAGGAAGAAGAAAAACTACGCAAGCTGTGATACACTCTTCACGCTAATAAAGAAATGCTAGCTTGCTAGTTAGGGAACTTTGATGCACACAGCCGGACCCAGTTTGCGAGTCATTTCTTAAATAGAGGAAAAGGGGCCACAAGGTCTGATGAAATTCACTAGGAGGAGGAGAAGGGGACTCATGGCACAGCAAGGCGCAACAATACATCCAGGGTCGAGGCCGATTGTATCCCCTTCACCGATAGTAAGAGAGAAGGGGTCAATGGGGAAAAATGGTGACTAGTGGCTCCCTGCGCCTCAGTGATAAGAGTCAATAGAAGCCTTCTCAAGGATCTGTAAAGCAGGCATTTCAAAAAACAGTGGTTACGAGCATCTATTTTAGTGCTCCAGCTAAGCTACCCTTGTAGGCAACTAAGGAAAAAATGAAAAACCGCGTAGCAATGAGAACACTCCTTACATCAAATAAGGAAAAAGAGACACATTGGCTCAAATAGCCGTGAGACTCCCTCATGTGAGGGCAAGAGGGAAGCTTATGTGGATCTGGTGGGCTCTTAGCAGCACACGGCTCCAGGGCGCCAAGGTTGAGTTCAAGGTTTACAATGGTGGCCTACAAGGTTGAGTTCAATAGAGTATCTGGTTGAAGTAAGTTTGCACGCATGTTGCACATAATGGGTATGGAGAAACTTTAAACTTGGAGAACTTGAAGAACAAACGATTGGAATAGGCTCATGGTGCTCATTGGATTGTACAAACTTGGAGAAACTTGAAACTCGCACAAACGATTGGAATAGGCTCATGGTTCATTTGCATGATTCGCATAAACTGGTGTATGGGTCTGGTGTCCCTCAAGGTTGTGCAGGCAGGAAAGGTTATGGAATAGCTGTAATAGCTTCAAAGGCATGTGCAGAATTCATGTCTGTGTACCGTGTCGCCCAAGGCCTGCAGTGTGTTTGGATTAAGTGTCGCAAAGAGCTTTTTGGCATGGACCAAGATGTCTTACTAGGAGCTTTATATTCAAACCCTCAAGGAAGCCAATTCACGAGGACGCAAGTGCGCGAGCTATAGTGCTGTGTGGCGACTTTAATGCCAAAATTGGGAGTCTCCGTGTGGTGTCAGATGCACATAGTGAGGCTTTGATGGACTACCCGGCACTCCAGGCTCCTAGAAGGTGTGAGTGTGCAGATATCAATTTGGCTGGCAATCTGTTGGTGGATATTGCAGCTGCGTATGGTCTTGTGATCACAACTGGACGTGTGAATGGTGATAATGGGCAACCTACCTATGTAGGATACCCTACAAGCAACAGGACTATCAGGCGCAGTAGACCTGATCATGTCCTAGTTTCACCATCCTTATTCAGGCATGCCCAGCAATCACATGTTTTTACACCACATCTAAGTACAACAGACTATGGTCAGATTGTTGTGAATTTTTGTGTCCCGGATTTCGTACCAAGCGTTGACTGGAATCTTTATTCTCAACATGTATGTGGCATGGGTAGGTGCGCCAGTAAAATGAATTTGCATTGGAAAGCAGAGCGTCAAGTTGCATATGTTGAGGAATTAGAGAGAAATTTGGAGATGCCACTGCAGCTGGAGACTGCTCTGGATGCAGGCAGTGTGGATACGGCATGCTTTTGTTTGCGAAGTTGGATCATGCAAGCAGCTACTGAAGAACACGTTGGGATGTACAAGTACAAAGATTGCATATTCAAAAGAACTGAGAAGCAGGGCATTCGCAGGCCGGTTTGGTTCAATCAGGCATGTCTGGAAAAGAAGCGCAATTTCGTTCAAGCAGTGCAAAGTGGTGAAGCAGTGCATGCCTGCCAATTCTTGAAAAAGGAATATAGGAAACAGACCAGACGCGCACGGCGTGCTCATGACAAGTATAAGAAGGCTGTGTTTTTAGACAGATTGCAGCGGCATACACCTGACATACATGAGTTGCTCAAGAAACCCAGGACAAATCAGCAGACCCCTATTACTGCGGATGGATGGAGCTCTTATCTAGGCAAACATTTTGCTTCTCAAGAGAGCTCTCAGGCTGATGGTGCATTCAGTAATCCGGCGCCTGCTGATGAAATGGAATTGCCAGATGCAGCTGCATTGTACCCTACAGTTTGTTTCCATATGCGGAGATTAAACCCCAGGACGCCACCTGGCTTTGGTGTTATCACTGCCCCTTTCATTAAGTATGCTGAAAGAAGAGTGCCGGCAGTGAATGGTAGGGGTACAGACAGAGTCAATGTTTTGGCACCTTATGTTGCCCGTTTGTTTGCTGCCATGATGGATAAAGCTGAAATTCCTCATGTTGGAAAGCAGCTAAGTTGACCCCCTTGCATAAAAAAAAGGCTCTGTGTTGGACCCAGCAAATTATCGTATGCTTGCTGTGAGCGACATCATGTACAGGCTGTATGCAAATGTGCTTCGAGAGGTTGTGACAGGGTGGTGCAGGGATAATAACAAAATTCCAGACACGCAGTATGGTTTTTACCCAGGTCGTAACACTCTACAGCCAATATTTATTTTGCGTCACCTGCAGCATGCAGCACTGATTAAGCGCCCACATTCATCTCCTAGGTTGCATGCTGCCTTCATTGATTTCAAGCAAGCATATGATACCATACCTAGGGAAGCATTATGGGCACATCTCCAAAACATTCGCATGCCGACTGGCCTGCTAGCTATTTTGAGAAACATCTATGATAACGATGAGTATGTCTTAATGGATGGCTGTAAGCGAGCTCATGTGCATCCCAGATTGGGGGTTAAGCAAGGTTGCCCATTGTCTCCCTTGCTGTTTTCCCTTTACATTAATGATGTGGATTGCTTGGCAAAAAACGTGCAAGGTGCAGTGACTGGTGCAAGTGACCTTCAAGTAACTCATATGTTGTGTGCGGATGACCTTTGTCTCACTGCCAACCATCCCAATGAGCTACAGCGTATGTTGGATAGGCTACATGAGTACGCTCAGAGAAAAGGCCTAATTATAAATGTGTCAAAGTCTGAGATTGTGCATTTTAACTCAAAGGGAAACAATCTTCCCGTCTTTACGTTAGGTGGAGTACAGCTTGTGCGCTCTGAGTCCTTAAAATATCTGGGCATGTTTTTTACAAAACAAGTCAATCCTCTTGCCTCTGCTGAGCACATGTGTGCACCTTTCATGGCTGGATGTCGACGCATTAGGCAACTTGCATGTGAATATAAGCTGGGTGATAGGCCTCATACCATGCTATGGTTGACAAAGGCAAATGCTCTTCCTGCTTGCATGTATGCTAGCCAAATTTGGGGTACTAGATTTATGAGACCAGGAGCTGAGATGGATTGTCCATTGCAGGCTGTACATTTGTGCTTGCTAAAGCGCATTCTTGGAGTTAAAAAGACTACACCAAGTTGGTCGATACTGCGTGAATGTGGGTTTGAGCCACTGCAATTCTATTGGTTTCGAGCAGCTATCAGATTTTATAATGCCTCCCTTGTCTGCAACAGCCAAACATTACGCAAGGTGCTTGGAGCGGATATTGACATGAGCAGTATTTTTAAGAAGTGTTGGGCATCAGAGTATATGACTGCCTTTCAGGGATTAGACAGGCGCAACTGTTTTATTCAAAATGTTTACTCCCGTCAGCCTATTGGGATTAAAGACTTTGTAGTTGATCTGCGGAACAGGCATAGGAGTGTGTGGCTATCTGAGGATCAGGTTGAACATGGTGGTCAGTTGAGCAAGTTGACCAAGTACCACAACTGGGTGGCACTTCCCTTCAGGCATAGTTCTGCTTATTGCAGACCTCTCCATACTCCTAGGTATTTGTATCTGGATTTGGGTAGGCATATGCAAAGAAACATTGCTTGCTTCCGTTTGCACGCTCACAAGCTTTGAGTTGAAACTTCTCTTTGGCATGGACACACACCTCATTGTGATTTATGTTCTTCAGAACAATTACAAGATGAAAGGCATGCTATTTTTCTTTGCTCTTGCACCTTTTTGTGCTGTCTTAGAAGGAAGTATGCATATCTTTACTATAACTTCAAGAAGTTCTCTGCACACAGAATAGTGATAAATGAAGAAGGATCTTTCTATTTCTCCCATGTTGGCTCTGAGGACGTATTTTGTTTTTTCCAGTATCGAGACAATGGCAATTATCGTTTTATCTCTGAATTGATGGATTTCTTTCAACGCGCTGAGCAGCCAAACTATCTGGCTGAAGGTTATGTTCCCTTGTAAACCTTTTAAACCTTGTTGCACATAATGGGTATGGAGCTTCCATGCAGGTTTGGTAGCCTATTTTGGGTCTATCCGTATTTTCTCTAAACTTTTTTCTTTTTCTCTTTTTCTTTACAGCTATTCAAGCCTGTTCTGTTTTTTTATCAAGCTCAAGTCTTGAGCTCTTTTTAGGCCAGGCCTGGTTACAGGCCTCATTGTTTCTGCTCGGCTGCCCTTCAAGTTGTAGGCGGATATAGCGATGTAGGAAGATGAGAAAACTACGGAGGCAATGAATACGCTCCTCTCACCAATTAAGGAAAAGAGGATACCTAGGACCGAGGCACCATGTATCCCTTTCACCAAGAGAGACAAAAAAACGAGTCAATGGGGATTAGGAGAGTTATTGGCGGTTGCCCATGCCTGGCATCAGGATCTTGGCAATGAGAAGAAAAGAAAAACTACGTAGGCAGAGGAAACTCTCCCTACATCAATTAAGGAAAAGGAGACACATAGGGTCAAAAGAGCCACGAGTCCCCTCCACCACGAAGCTACAAATTAGAACATGCTAATGGGGATCTGGAGGATTACTGGAGCAGCTGGCTTCAGAACCTGGCTGTGAGAAGAATTTGTGTTTTCATTAGCACGCCTAGTGGTAACAAGCTTGTTGGCATACTTAACAGAATGGGCATGGAGTTTGTAAGCAAGTTAAATGACACACTGGTGGTCAAGTCACAGTTGTTTGAACTGTTTAAGGGTATACTCTATGTAACAGGTCCCACCAACACCCAAAAGGATGATAAGTAAGTGACAGCTTTTCCACTTATATTCTTGTATACTTTTGTATGCTGCCGCTGTGCCGTTTCCAACTGTTGCCCAGGCCTAGCATCTTCACAGTATTTCATCTCTATCAAGTGTACGTGCTGCTGGTTCACACTCTGTTGATGGGGCTGTCTGATGCGGGTAGTTGTGTTGGGCCTGTGTGGGGTGCTGTGCCTGCTGCGTAACACATGGTGTGAGGAGGAGGAGGAGGAGGGGGAGGAAGAAGAAGAAGGGTTGGGCTTAACATTATAAGGAGTAATCAATATAGCATCAGGGCATCAGGACAACAAGATGTGAGCCTGGATCTCTTAAGACCAATCCTACTACTCCAAACTTCTTAATGCCTACCCTCACCTCTGTTGCACATTGGGAACCATATCCTCGACAGACCTCAATTATGCTACTCCCTCCTTCTGGGTCAGCAAGGAAGTCACGCTTCCGCGCCACTCCTGGAGCCTAAAAAATATCGCTGTCTGGAATAAGAAAGAAAGAAAAAGAAAAGAAAAATTACGTAGGCAAAGAAAACTCTCCCTACACCAATTAGGGCTCATAATAGAGATATCCACCCTGTGGAGCTCAAATACTGCCCAGACACTAACCCCTTACCCAGCCTACAAAAAGCTGCTGACCAGCATGCAAGTTCCATTTCCAGACTCTGCACCCGTAGCCCCAGAAAACCAGACAGAAATAACAAGGTAAACTTGCAAACTATCTTACTGGGTGTGGCAGGTATTATCTATAATGACTACACCATCGCTCCTCTGGTTGAGCTGGGCCTTTCCAGACATAACGCAGAAAAATTAGCTTCTAAATTAAGTTGCCATGCACTCCAATCCTTTACAAAAATCATAAACATCAGACACACCTTATACTTGCAGGTTTCTTTTGGTAGGGGCGTCACTTGGGGCGAGGCACTGCAGAGCAGGAGGAGTAGAGTCCACGCCCGCAGGCGCATGGCTGACAAGAACCTGCCAGACCCTCATTAGTTATTTCCCATCGGCTCCTAGCTTAGTTTAGGCTAGCCCTGTGAGCCTCCTTGATAGGCCCTAGCTAGCTTGCTAGTTAGGGAACCTTCCCTTAATGCACGCAGCTGGACCTGGCCTGCGTATAATTTTCTTCTTCTTTTCCTTTTTCCTACATCAATTAAGGAAAAGGGGACATATTGGCTCAGAAGAGCCCAGGATCCCCTCCACCACGAAGCTAAAAATACTGTCTGGAGCACTGTAGCAAGAATCCGCCTATTGAGACCGATCCAACTCGGCTCACTAAAATAGCAAGTGACATCCCTGAAGCACGCTGGTGGAAAACAACCATCAGCAATGACCCAGTTCTCAATGCAAGACACCCAGACATCGAGGCTGGATTCAAGAAACTTGAAAAGCTACCCCCTGACCAACAGCACAATCCTAAAAACTTTGTCCAAAGCCAACAACCCCTCTCGGCGCTAACTGCATCTAGGTCAGACTGGTGACCTGGTCTGAAAGGTTCAGGATTGGAGAGAGTGGGCATACACAGATGGCAGCTGCCATATATACACCATGGAAGACAAGTGATAGGAGGAGGATTATACCATCCAAACCATGATGTTACAAGGGTTACAAGGGTTACAAGGGAAGAAGGCCTCAGTCAAGACGTTTGACTGCTGGCCTGTTCATAAATGCACAAGAGATCATAAAGGAAGAAAGGAAGTTTGTTGTTATCCTGGATTAGAAAAACATTGGGTTAGGTTATATGTTTTTTTTGGCCTTCAGCCAGGTGGCTTGACTGCTCAGCCTGCTCTGCCGACTCACAAAAAAGACATCCATAACAATGGAGGTTAAATTGCGTGTTCAAGGCAAAATACAACAGATTGTTTGCAGGCAAAGTGCAATGGAGCGTTCAGTCATAGCAGAGGGCACACACGCGTAGTACGGATGAGAGTGCAGGCATGTACAAGCCAACAGAAGTCCCACCTCAGGCAACACCTTCAGCCTTAAGTAGACTCTCTGTGAATGAGCACCACGCACTAACACCAGCCAACGAAAGCTTGCAGGGCAGGCTGGACAAGTTACCCTGTCTCAAGCTCGCGTCCCAGCTACTCCACACTTGCCCAATCACTAGCCCACCATAAGCTGCAGGTACATCATGAGGTAACCTCCACCTGATAGTGCCAATTATATCCAACCAAACGGAGCAGGAATTACAAGTACCATTGTAAGGGCTGAATTAGCTGCAATAGCAGCTACCATTCTCCAGGGCTTCTCACACATCGCCACTGAAAGCCGCTCTTTGCTCCACCAAACCAGAAAGCAAACACTGTATCCAGAGCTTCACCGTCAGCATGTCCAAGGCAATATACTCAAGTAACCATACAGTTTGTGCACAATTCACCTACCCCTATTCATCTCTACAAGGTCAAGTCCCACACTGAAAAAAGAAAAGAAGTATATGAAGTCTACGCAGGCCACAGGCCGCTTGCATTAAGGAAAGGTCCCTTAACTAGCAAGCTAGCAAGGGCCTCACCAGAGGTCCCTCAAAACTACACTAGCTACAGCTAACCTAGGAGAGGGAAAGAGACTGAATAATTAGGATTGGGCGGATTGCCACGCTGGAATTGCGGGTAACGAATATGCAGATGACATTGCCAAACACCAGGCTATTAAAGGTGATGACACCCCTGCAGGCACAACCTTCCCCTGTGTCAACCTTGAAGGAAATCCTTTCCATGACACCACCTAGCTTGCCTTTGAGGATAGTGCCCGCACCCATGCAAGAACATCAGAACGCCCCAACTCACCGGCCCTAAAGTTGAAGCATTTTTCCAACCTTCATGATGCTCTGAGGACGCACATGCATTCAAAACAAAGACTTAAAAAGGCTACTTCCCACAGTCCATAACAAGGTCAGTAATGCCTTCTGAACTATGCCAACGCTTCCTTTCAAAATGAATCAAAACACTTTTAACTACCGCACAGGTACTCTCTTCAATCAAAAGCACACAGCAAGCTTCAAAATTTCCACCAGTCAACACTGCCCCCTTTGTGGGGAGCCTGATAGAGCCCTTCACATTCTCTTAGGATGTGAACGTTTCACAATGTCAAACATGGTAACTGAGCGCCACAATATTGCTAGCAGAATCCTCTTTAAAGCTATCAGCAAGGGCCCTCTTGGGGCAGGCCTTGCCTCCATGGACATTGGTAATGCAGATCGCCTCGCCTTGCAGAACCTGCAGATCCCTGAACACTCAACAAACCGAATTCTCCCAAATTATATTCTCCCTCGTCATTTCCCTGACAAACAAAGGCTCACTTCCAGTCGCCCTGATGCAATATCAGTTGTTCCGGTTAAAAGAGTGCCAAGGACCAATTCCAGGTATCTGTTGAGAAGTAAAGGGGGGCACTGGGGGAACAGGGAGCACTCAGCGCCAGCTACAGCCACCCCACCTACTTCCAAGGTCCGTCACCCTAGTCAGCTCCATCCAGAACAGAGGCACGTCCACCTTGTGGAAGTCAAATACTGTGAAGACACCCTTGAACAAGCTTCGAGCTCAGCCACCGTCATGTCATGGAGCCCTGGTCAAGCGCGAGGAGGGCGCCAGCAAGGAGGAGGTCCCCGGATCGAATCCCTGAGGCTGGGGTGGAGATAAAGATGCCCTCTATTGGTGGGAGCCAATGGGAGACTCTTTCCTTAGTACACGCGGCCAAACGGCAAGCGTAGATCTTTCTTTCTTTTTTTAGGCACCCGGCCCAAGAACCAGCTTGAGGCCTCCAATCAACAGCATTGCGACCTCTGTTGTGATCTTTCAATAGCCTCAGCTCAAGTCACCCTCCATGCCATTTGTTAGGTGTGTGTGGGGTCATCTACACCCTTCACACTTTGGAGCCTCTTAAAGAGTTCGGTCTTGACAGTCATACAGCCATCAAGCTTACTCTGAAGCTTCATGATAGTTCTGTCCAGTATACTTATGGACTCGTTAGCACCAGACACTATCTTGAGAAGACTTCCTACAACTCTCATCATCGAGATCAAGGGGTACTGCTAGTAAACCTCCTGGTCCCCATTGCCCTCTTTATTTTTACTCTTGGTGAAGGGGATACACAGTGCCTCGGCCCTAGGCATCCTCTTTTCCTTAACTGATGTGGGGCGAGTATGTTTTGAAGGATGGTGCAAAAACTGCACGTGTGCATCCTATGCGAGGTGTTAAGCAAGGGTGTCCTCTTTCTCCTCTCCTTTTCTCACTTTACATCAATGATGTTGACTTGATTGTTGAGGATGTGAGAGGGGCAGTAACTCGCACAGAGAATGTTTGCGTGACCCACATGTTGTATGCTGATGATCTCACTTTGCTTTCCAATGAGCCAGGTGCACTTCAAACCATGTTAAGCAGGCTGAATGTGTATGCTAGGAAGAAGCATCTCGTTATCAACACCTTAAAGTCAGAGGTTGTGCACTTCGACTCAAGAGGAAATAATCTCCCTGTTTTTACGATTGGCAGTGACACTCTTGCTCATAAGGACTCGTTTAAATATCTTGGCATGATGTTTTACAGGACCTTGAACATGGCTAAATCGGCAGAAAATGCATCTCGTGCTATGCTTACATCTGCTTATAGGATTCGTCGTTTTGTACGTGAGCACACACTTGCAGATAGGCCGCATGCTTCCTTGTGGCTTGCAAAGACGTATGTTATTCCAGCTGGTATGTACGCGAGTCAGGTGTGGGGTACAGGTTTCATGCAGGCAGGCAAAGAGTTCTCTAGTGCTCTGCAAACTTTGCATCTGAATTTCTTGAAAGGTACCTTAGGTGTGAAGCGAATTACCACCAACTGGGCTGTTTTGAGAGAATGTGGGTATCAACCACTGCAATACTATTGGTTTAGAGCTGCAGTCAAGCTGTACAACAGCATGCTTGGTACAAATAGTAGCACTTTACGTCATGTTATGCAAGCCGATTTGAAGTTACAACCTAAGGATGACAAGTGCCGGACAGCGCAGTTAATTCAAGCCTTCCAAGGTTTGCGTGGTTCTGAAATTTTTGAGCAGGCTGTGAGGTCAGGAGGTGCCATTTCCATGAATGATTTTTAGTGCAGACTTGAGGTTACAGATTGCAAGGAGTTTGGAGAGAAGCTGAGGCAGTGGATCCAAGGGGAAACAACAATAAACTAGCTACTTACCAAGCTTGTTTTGCTACTCCTTTTGCTTGCAACGCTCGCCAAACCTATGCACCCCTGCCTTGGTATCTTTTTTTGGATTTGCCTAAGCAAGTTATGCGTAATGTGAGCAGGTTCCGGCTTCGTGCTCATACTTTGAAAGTTGAATCGGCTGTTTGGCAGGATGATGGTACCTCTGTGTGTGACAGGTGTCCTTGCAACCAAACTCAAGATGAAGCACACGTCCTTTTTAACTGTACTGATCATCATTCATGATGAACACGTTTGTTCTCTGCGTCGCAAGTATCAAGTGCTTTTTGAACCTTACTCCCAGGATATTTTTGAGACGCAACCTTTTTTACTGCATCAAGTGAGCTCTCAATTTGTTTATCAGTTCCTTCATCAGCGAAACGCAAAGCTTTTCTTTTTTGTGTCTGAGCTTATGGATTTATTTTTGGCTGGCAGAGACCAGCCACAAGCCGATCAGCCAAACGACCTGGCTGATGGTCACCCCCCCATTGTAACTATTGTAGCCATTGATGTGGGGCGACGGCTGGTGCTGTGCACGCTCTAGCGTGCACTCGCGGTTTATTTCTGCTTGTCATCACCATGGGGCAGCAGCGTGCAGCAACGTGCAGCAGCGGGGGGGTTGGATGCGAGCTAGCAGAGGCTGCGGAATGCAGCTGGTCCTTTACTCCTTGTACACGTTCAAGTTGAAGAGGTTTTTAAAGCATCCACACGGAGCATCTGAGACAGTGCTAAGAGTAATTTATAGCATAAGCTGCTGGTGTTACTAGGTCCAGTTCCCTGAGTTGTGCGTTTTAATCTGATGCGATTTGCTTGACTTTCATGCTATTACAGTTGCTATTTGTTTATTTCATGCTATTACAGTGAAGTGTTGTCGCTCTCTCCAATGGGACACTGAGTTCCCATCTGCTTTCCTCAGTAAGGCTAGTGATCTGAGGGCTGTTGCACAGGCCTCTGCTTGTGGTCAGCAGCTGCTAGCAGCTAGTCTGCTAGTTTGTTAGGATGCACACTTTAGTTGTGCTCAGCAGATAGCTGCTGGGCATGGCTTGCCTGGGTTATAAGGCTGACAGTGCTGACTCTGCTTGTTGTTCTTGTCTAGAACTCCAGTCTTTCAGCTATCATCTTGCTCTCTTTCTTCATGTTGCTGGACCTGTCTTCTTTTTCTGCCTGCCGTGCTTCTCCCAGTCTGAACTTTGTGGTGGGGAGGTCATACGATCTGTGCACCAATGTGGCCCCCTTTCAAAGAAGGAAGTTCCTTAATTGATGTGGGGAGTGTTTCACTGCCTACACAGTTTTCCTTTTCTTTTCTTTTCAGCCAGGCTGACTGTCTTAGTCCGACTCAGGGAGTCCCAGTGCCGAATCTCCGAGAGTCTTTATCAGCCTATTTTGGCGTGCCTCTTCTCGTTTGAAACATATCCTTTGGTTACACGTGCCCGAGGACATAGCGTCACGGTGTCCCATAAGGGCCTCTGCAAATAATCGAAACATTGAACACATTTTTTTCCTCCTGCTCCTAGTCCAAAAATTTGTGAGCTGGACCTGGCAATATTTCTTTCAAGCCGACTTCGGTGCATTTTCACTTTACACACTACTGTACGTGTTTCCTCTATACATTGTTTCATTATGTTCGACATAGGAAGTTCCATCAGCATCTTCAGGTCTATAGCCTTGTGGTGGATGAGACTCACGGCTCTTCTGAGCCAATATTTCTCCTTTTCCTAAATTGATGTATGGAAAATTCCCTACCTAGAAAGAAAGAAAAAGAAGAACTGCATAGACAGGGGAGACTTTTCCTACATCAATTAAGGAAAAGGAGAAAACATGCCTTCGTAGTTTTCCTTTATGTTTTAATTCACTTTTCACGTCCAGCCTAGTAGTCATGCGTTTTGACTGATTGTAAACCTGTAAACCTATAGATGATCCAACACCTAACAGAATGAGACACGTGACAGAATGGTATGAAACTCACAAAAAATGTACGGAGGATCTCTCATGCCAACACAAACAGAGTTACATGCAACCTTTTTGCCAGGCCCAGCATCCAAAAACCTCACAATTTGGATGGTTGAGCATTGGAGGTCCAAGGGCCAACAGCTCAGAAAAGAAAAGCTGCGCACGTGGTGTATCACCCCAAGCGTTGATTAGAGAAAGGGGCCACCATGGGTGCAAACACTGGGAAAACCCCCCAGCGCCACAAGGGCTCGATCCTGGCTTTACTTCCGTCGCCGGATGTGCCCAGGGAGGCACCGTCTGCTATGACATGCAGAATCCCTCTGTCCCCGATTTTCCAGGAACTTCTGGTCGAAATGTTAGCTCAGAAATGTACAAGAAAGGTTGCCAGTGTTCCTTGGCTCCTTATGGATATGTGCTGCTAGCAGTGAACTCAGCAATAGTAATTAATATCTACATTACAAATGGTATAAATTACAACTGGTATCAATTGGACAAGGAAAAGCAAGGTCCCCTCAAGACAAACCCCTCTGCACAGCTGTCAAATTGTCAGGGCGGGTAGGCTTGGCTGCAGGCATTGCTGTTATGACCTGCCGTGCATAATTTGTCTGATGCAAGCCTGCGCGCTGTAAGGCCTCCATAACCTGCAAGCAAGCAGAGTCCAGAGCGTGCAATTTATGCGTGGCATGGTGCTGGCGGTGGACTTATTTAGACAGCGACCCTCACGTCCCTGAACTGTGTGGAAACACTACATACGTGCCGTGTATGCTGGTCCCGTGGAAGAAAAAATCAGATTGGGGGAAGCATGAAGAAATCCTTTGCCTGCATAGATAAGGGTGCGGAGTGGAGCGCTCACATACCTTGAAACGCTGGTCCTTGTACAGCTGGTCGACAGTGTAGCCATTGACCTCTTTAAATGCTGCTCCTCCTTTATCGTCCACACCCATAGATGCTTCAGTGGGCAGGAGGACTCGGGATGGATCAGCCTGTAAGTGATGAAGCCAAGCAGTTTGCACTCAATTCCGCTAACAATCCTTTTGTGCAGGCTCCGCTTTGAGGGCGAGAAACAGCACAAGTGCCCAGCAAAAGGCTCACAGCACAGAGGTCTGAGGGATCTGAAACCCAGGGTATGCTATGAACTTACGTACCTTTACCCTGCAAGCACAGCCCAACATTGTGAGCAGCCAGGACACATGACTACATCCATCCATCCACCTGATCCTGATCCTGATGCATCCTCTGATTAACACCAACAACACAGTTGAGGAGCAGTCAGCTGAAAGCATCCCTGTAGGCCACAATTGAGTCCAGATCACCTCCCTACCTCCTCTGATCCTGTGCCCCAAGGCATGCCCAGTCCTCTTGATCCTGTACTCCACCCCCCTTGATCCTGTTGCCCCACCGCATGCCCATCCCCCTTGATCCTGTGCCCCAACGCATGCCCATTCCCCTTTACTCTGTGCCCCAACACATGCCCATTCCCCTTAATTCTGTGCCCCACCGCATGCCCATTCCCCTTTAACTCTGTGCCCCAACACATGCCCATTCCCCTTGATTCTGTGCCCCAACGCATGCCCATTCCCCTTAACTCTGTGCCCTAACACATGCCCATTCCCCTTGATGCTGTGCCCCACCGCATGCCCATTTCCCTTAACTCGGTGCCCCAACACATGCCCATTCCCCTTAATTCTGTGCCCCAACGCATGCCCATTTCCCTTGATTCTGTGCCCCAACGGATGCCCATTTCCCTTAACTCTGTGCCCCAACACATGCCCATTCCCCTTAATTCTGTGCCCCAACACATGCCCATTCCCCTTAACTCTGCCCCAACACATGCCCATTCCCCTTGATTCTGTGCCCCACCGCATGCCCGGCGGCACACACATATCCCTCCAAGCATTGTCGGGTTCCCACAAACCACCCTGCTGCAATCGCAAACTGTATGCGTTGCCTACGGTGCCATCCTCGCTTTTCTCACCTCTACACAGGGAGCCACGAGCTCACGCAGCTTGTCTAGCCTTGCAGCCCGCGCCCTCTCCTCTGCAGCAGCGGCCTCCAGGGCCTGCTTTCGGCTCTCCTGCTTGCTCTTGAACTCCATCTGCACGAGCACACCAAAACAAAGGCACACTGCAACCTTTGCACAAGCGCACCGCATCTCTTGTACTCCATCTGCACAAGTACACTGCAGCACTTGCACAAGCACACCGCAATTCTTGTACTCGACCTGCACAAGCACGCCGCAACAAGATCACACTGCAACATCTGCACAAGCAACACACCGGAACAACTCAAGAATGGAGCCCACTACTTTCAAGGACAAATGTTGGGGGTGGCTCAAAGGTATTAAGCACACACTATGACCCCCAGCTTGTTCATTTGTACAGCAGAGGGAGGTAGTGGCCAGCACTAGGTGATACAACAAACATATTCATTGCGTTCACTCTGCAGCACATATTGGCAACTTCATCAGCTCTTAGCTCGCTCGTTCGAGAAACAGCCCTCACTCACATAACTCAAGGCAGTTTTACCCAGCAGGTATTCCTCTACAGAGCAGCCCATAAAGACCTCCTGAGCCCAGAGATCCTTCAAAGACCCCAAAAATCTGAAGACCTCCTGAGCCCAGAGATCCCTAGATCCCTCAGAGACCTCAAGGGCCTTACTCGAAAAATCCCAAAGGCCCCCTTAGCCCAGAGGTCCCTCAAAGACCACACTAAAAAAAATCCCAAAGGCCTTCTGAGGGGGATCACCCAAAGACCTCGCTAAAAAAAACTCAAAGGCCCCCTTGAGCCCAGAGCTCCCTGAGGGCCCAAAACAGCCTATTAAGGCTGCCTGAGACTACACTTCACCAGTCTCGTGCAATTGCTGCTGCACCATGCCCTCACCTTTCGAACCTCCGTGCGAGCTTTGTGATAGGGGGCTTGCTGGGCGCGCAGCTGCTCCTGCTCGGCTGCTCGTGCTGCAGCTGCAGCTGCCAGCTCAGCCTCTCGTCGCTCAAGCTCCTGCCTGCAACATGAAAGAATATGAGGAGTCGAGCGGGCGTGTCAGGAGTTCCTCAACCTGCTGCCTGTATTGTGGGAGTTGGTGAGGAGACAAGTGGATGCATCAGGAATTTCTCAGGCTCCTGCCTGCATCATGGGACGCATGCGAGGTCACCCATACATACAAGGTCACTCACACAGATGAGGTCATCCACACCTCAAAGAATAGCGTCAAGCAGTTGCAGCTGCATGCCTTGGCCACGCCAATCTGCAGATCCTGCACCCTCATCTTTAGTCCTCACAACCAGCGGCATTCCGCACCATCCCTCCTCTCCATCCCTCTCTGTGCCCAGCTTGCTGCACCCATTTTGCAAAGCATGCTGTTCCACACACCACTATTAAGCTGAGAAAGAATTGCTACCCACTTATATGCAGCCACCATCTCCCGCTTGGCTGCCTGTTCCGCCTGGAACGCCTCCATTGCTGCTGCTCGCTCTCTCTCTGCCTGTGCCTCTGCTGCAGCCCTGGAGGCTGCGTCCATGTCTGCCTGCTCCGCTGCAGCGACACGCAGCACTTGCAGCTCCTCGTTCACACGCTCCCGGGTCAGCTCATGCACTAGCCTGCGAGTCAAGCAGCACACACACAATGTGACCCTCTGGAGTTTCAAAATGTGATCTAAAGAGAGCTTAAGCTTGCTTTGCAAGGACATAGCTCTAGCATGCTCTCGAGGCGCACCAAATTTACAACGGTAAGTTCCAAGTAAATCTACCAGAGCTCAGCAATCCTTTAAAGCCCCTCATCCACCTTATCCAGCTCTTGCAAATCCTGCAGCATCTTTTAGATCACACACAGCCAAACAGACCTGCAGGTGATGCGCTGCGTTGATCACTTGCACCTATTGAGCCATGAGCCTCAACTCTTGTCGTTCACAAAAAAACACGGTCCAGTGGAGCAATGAACCTGAAGACTTGCACATTTCAGACGCATTTGTGGCTGATTGCTCACTTGGCGGGCACAAGATACATGCAAGCACAGCCTCCACAAACATCTTCGAGCCTTCTCTCTGTCTAGGGAAGACACATGTAGTACCAGCTGCCATGTTTGCCAGCCGAGGGTGGGGAACAGAATTCGTGGCGCGTGTTGAAGTTATACTGGAGAGAGACACCTCACCTCTCTGCAGCCGTCTCTGCGCGCTCTACAGCGAGCTGTGTGGCTTCCTGTAACAACGCGGTGGAGTCCTCTAGGAACTGTGTCCTTTCCCTCCGCCAGGACTCTAACAGGCCATGCCGCTTCCGCTGCATATGTGTGATGCGCAGCAAAAGCATGCCATGTCAGGGGATGGTATTCCAGGGCACTATCATGGGCTCCGTCTGATGTGGGAAAGCGTGCCTTTGCACGCAGCAAGTCGCACGGACACTGCGCATCGCCATCTGCTTGAGGTGTGGAGGAAGGCACACACGGTGGCCGGCCAAGCACAGGTGAGTCATCGGGCGCCAATGCCAGCAGCAGTGTGTGGGAAAGTTGAAGTGGCACTGGCTGCACGCGTGTGCACCTTTGCTAGCAGCGGGAAGCTGAATAGCAGCCATACAGCATGGCCCTGAGTGCAGTCAGCAGACCTTCAGAAGCAGCCAGCAGCTAGACAGGGGCATTGAGGTGGCAACGGCTTCAATGCCGGTCTGCTGCTTCAGAAGCGTGGCACAAGGAGGGACATCAAAACTCTTCTCAAAGCTCCGATATAAATACAGATCTAGCTCCTTCCAAGAAAGGCCCGGCGATCTGCCAAGGCCTGAATGAATGTAACCATGGAGCACTGACTAGTCAGGCCTTTTCCTACGTAATCATTCACACGGGTTCCCTCACCCCTTTTTTAAATTTAAAAAAGAGTGTCCCGGTGTGCATGCAGAAACATCAATGATGTACACACGCGCTATGTGCACCTGGTCAGAACCAAATGCAAATAGGTGTGCACAAATGCCTTCAGGCAGAAATTCATAGACATTCAAACCTATGTGCACAGACGTCCACACCCACCATCCCTGTGTGCATTATGTTGAGCATTCATCAAGCTGCCTGTGCATGTATTGCCATCCTTGCATGTCACACACACACAAGCACACCAAAAGCTCAATGCAGGCACCATGGCCTCACCAGGAGCAGCTTGTGCTTCTGGTGCCACTCATCATGCGCCATCAGCTCCGCTAGGCTATATTTAGGCATCATGGACGCCAGCTTCTTCATGAGCGCCTCCCGGCTTGCTCCGCGCGGTCCCATCTCTCGCCAGTACCTCTCCCGCATGGACACAAACCAAGAGTGCTCGTCCTCAGGCCACTGGCCTGCGGGGATTGTGGGCGATGGAGCTGTGGCGCTGCAGGCAGGATGCTGGATCTGACATGCTACCTTGGGTTACTGCCCACAAATGTTGTGAGGACTTGCAGGTGTGGATCGCGGATGTTGCGCGCGCTGCTTATACTGAATCAAACCACACATTCGTGCTCACAGACACAGGAGCTGTGAAGCATGGCAAGCACAGTTGGTCATAACCTGCAGGATCCAAGTCACAGCTCTTGAATACCTAGCTGCCATCCAAATGCACGATGGCTTGCCAGCTACGCAAGCTTACTGTATCAAGCATATAGGGTATGGTGCCTAGCACGAAGGATACCACGCACACACGCAAACGCAACACACACACCTGCTTTCTGCTGCTGTGGGTTTGCCCCTGCTGCAGTTGCCTGAGCCTCCCTTTGCCACTCCTCCAGCTTCTCCTCATGTTGCGTGCGCAGTGCACCAAACACTGCGCGCACCCGATCTTTTGTGCTCCTTTGAACCAACGGAAAGCCACGCAAAAGTTCTTCCAGCTCAAAGGGCTCTGTGGCACCCCCACCCCCTCCCACGCCCCCTACTCCTCTAAAAGAACCACCGCGCATGCTGGTCCAACCTACCAGCCCAGACCCATCGCCTGTGTGTCTCCTCTCAAATGTTCCCAAGCCTCCATTCCCTCTTGCACAACTCGCCCTGTCCCTAGAGTTCAACCCCCTGTGCTTGCCACCTGGGTCGCCCAGTTGGCCCTTTGCCTCATCTACTTCCTCAGAGGAGTGAGTTGTGCTTCCCTGCAATGCCTCGGCATCTGATGGGCTAGCAGAGCCTAGCGGCCTTGGGCTACAGCTTGATGGCTCCACTATCCCTTGAAGGTTATTGGCAGTAGTTGCGGCGGATGGGGCGAGCGTGTGGGTCATGGGCACCTTCAATGGCGTGTACAGCCCCTCTGTTTTTCCATGCTGCTGGCTCTGACGTGTGCAGGTCTGTGGGAGGTAGGCAGATGGATTATTGATTCATTCAGGGGCTCCGTTTGGAATGGTGCACTGTTCATGATGCCTTACAATGTATCAAAGAAGGTTCACTTGTATGTCAAGGAGTTGAATCCACATGGAGACAGAATGAAAAGCGTGCATTTTGAATGAGCCAGGGGATGGGTTTTAAGAGCATGCGTGAGCATTGAATGCTACTTCATATGAGATAAATTAGTTGAGGAGCAAAGTGCAAGTTTCATCCATGGTAAGCATCCTTAGTCAATGCTTTGAAAACCAGATTGAATTGCTTGACAACGATTTCTGAATGGAGCAGGTGCACCACCCCCACCCCCAAACCCCACACATCCCTCACGCTTCCAAATGCATACACGTGGCATGAAGAGACTCAGAAACCGATCTCCAATGCCCTCACAGCATTGAATACCTCAGCCTCCAACTTGGCGAGCTCCGCTTCTAGTGTTTTGAGCTGCTCATCTAGGTGCTCCCGCAGCGAGCACGCTTCCTGCACACATCAAGGAAGCTTCTGTGACACAAATACTTCTGGCAGCCATTTTGGAGGCTAAGTAGAGAGCTGTAGCAAAGCATTGACTTGATACATGGGCACGGGCGCACACACACACACACCTGCAGGCACGCACATTTCCACCCTGTGATTGGGTCTATGTGTGCTTAGACTCTTTAATTAAAGCATGTGACCCGCTCCGTATGCCTAGCCCACTTACCTGCTGCACCATTGCTGCCTCACTGCGAAACACGTCCACTCCGTACGCTTTCAAGCTAGAGTGCACAGTAGAAATGCCCTTGATCTGCAAAAGCAGTTTATGGAAGGAAATGTGGGACGTTTGGGAGTGAGCAGTTGACAGCTCAGTTGCTGTTTGCCAGGTGCTTGTTTTTCCTTCATGCTTACAAGTGTACCTTGGCTAGCAGGTTTGGATGCGGCTGATTATGCACATTCTTCAGGAACTCAGGCAGTTTTTAAAACTAGAGCAAGCTGGCTTTGACAAGAGCCGCTTGAACTCAAAGCCGCCAGACACAGGGAGATCCAGCATCAAGGCACAAGCATGCGCACGCGCACGCACACACACACACACACACACACACACACACACACACACACACACACACACACACACACACACACACACAGGCTTTGGAGGACATAAGACACTGAAGGTGCACCAACATTGGCAAGAGCTCTCTGATGCTTGAGGCAGGCCACACACATGTATTGACTCACGTAATTAGGCTCTTATGCCAAGACTGACGACATTTACAAGGGCAGAATCATATGTATATACCAGGCTCAATTTGCTCTAAAGAACGTACACAGATGATAGCAGTGTATGCATCAAATCCTTGATCATGCTGTGAGGTTGCATGTTTGCTTTTTACACAATTGACAGACAACGTGCAGATTTTACTGGTACAGCTAAGCTGCTCTCGCTGGCAGGAACACCCCCCCTTCAAATAATTTTGTTGCACTCTCTGACATATTGTTGGGCATTGTAAAAATATTTCACATCGACTTAAATGGTGTAGCCTTCCATGAACAATTTTCAGCAGTGTGCTGTGCTCAGGTTGTACAAAAGATAATGTGGGCAAACAAACATCTCAGATTCTGAGCATCTACGATGCTGTGGCTTTTCCTGTTTAAATCCTTTGACGGTCTTTCTTGAGGAGGTAGGTTGCTATTATGCCAGGTCCCAGTGTTCCTGCTCAGCTTCACTCACAGAGGGATGTATGGAGCGGTCTAGGCTTACTTTGCTGGCAGGTAAAACCACGTCATGCTGCGCAATCCTGCACCCATTCTTCAACCTGCATCCGTTCATCTTTCCCGGATAAACATACCATATAACCAGACGAACCATACCAAGACCTCATCCAATCCACTCATGCATGCTATACTTGTCTCAAGTGCTCCTGCAGCTCCTGCCGCATTAACCCCAACCTAGCTGGCAGGTTGAAGCATGTTATGCTGCGCAAGCCTGCACCCTTGTTTCAACCTGCAACCATTCATCTATCCCAGCTAGATATACCATATCATCAGACATACCATACCAAGACCTCGTCCAATTTACTCATGCACGCTATACTTGTCTCACTTGCTCCCGCAGATCTTGCCGCAGCTGGCTACTCTCTGCTGTGATGGCCTGCCAAGTTGCAATAGAGTCTTGGATGTCGCTGCTTATTTGAGGGCAGGCATGGTCCTGGGTGGCCTGCAACGCTGCTTGGAGCTCTCGCTCTGCGGCCTCCCTACAGATTGCCACGAGCACTCCAGGTTTGAATGCATGCACATGTGTGCACGTGCGTGTGTGCGTGTTTGTGTGTGTGCGTGTGTGTGCGCGTGTATGTGTGTGTGTGCCCGTGTGTGTGTGTGTGTGTGTGTGTGTGTGTGTGTGTGTGTGTGTGTGTGTGTGTGTGTGTGTGTGTGTGTGTGTGTGTGTGCGTGTGCGCGCGCGCGCATGTGTGTGAGCCTATGCTCGTGTGACTTCAAAGTAGAAGGATGCGCGCATTTGTGCGAATTTTGCCTCAAATTCACATAAAAACGGGTGAGCTGCTTTGCCCAAATTGAGTGAAAAATGGCAGAGGGGGTTATCTGAGGCCTGAAAACAGGCGTTTTTTGCATGCTCCCTGCATGCGTGTAGGGATCAGCATATAACGCTATACGCAACATTTCCCAGAGCTATATATCGTTAGATTACAATAGCGCTATTTACCAATCCGTTCCCTATAGATCGGCATATATCGTGATACAAGGGTCTTCTATAGCGCTGTATAGCGATAGAGGTCAACATCGATCCCTACATATGCGTGCCCCAGATGGCTGCTGTCAAGCCTGGGTTGTTAAGTTCCTTTCAGCACTAAGAAATGAAACCAGCAATTTTGGAGAACATGCCTATTTAGCCTTGGCGTAAACCCTACCTTTTGACCACTTAATTTTATCAGGTCATTATAGACCA
>OU611751.1:6987202-7017202 GCA_914767535.2 Dunaliella primolecta | reverse complement strand
GTGCACATGAGGTCGTGAAGGAAAAAAGGAAGTTAGTTGTTATCCTGGTTTAGAAAATAATTAATGTCCTGGGAATTAACATTGGAAGTTTGCATTGGGGTCAGCTCGGCCAGGAAGTTTGGCTGCTTGCAGGATATAGGATAGGGTTACATAGCTGTACCCGCCTGCAAGGGCAGCTTAGCTGAAGCAAAAGGTGCCTGTAACCAAACCAAACCAAACTTGTATAAATGGCAACTGAAAGCCTCGGGCTGAGTTCAGAAGTGTTAGCTGAAAGAATCACACGCACTGCCACTCTATATGAAACAAGCATACAAAGTCATGCACAATGAGTTAGTTACAATGGGGTTTGACCTTCAGCCAGGTAGTTTGGCTGCTCGGTCTGCTCAACTGTTCCAACTGCACAAAAAATATCCATGAGATCGGAAATAAAACGATAAGCGTCATTAGTTTGCTTCTGCAAGAAATGAATAGCATCCTCAGAGCTAGCTTGAGAATAGTAGAAAGTGCCTGAATCGTCCAGAAAAATTCTATAAGACGAGGGGAAATGCACAAAACTCCAAAAGGGTGTGGTATCAGGAAAATATAGAGGCTCCTCCAATACCTTCCTGAACACACACTCATTGGGCAGACACACATTCCTACTGGTTATCAAGGATTAAAAGGGTATGGACTCCATATGGACTCGGAGTTGCTGTTCTTGCTACAAATCAAGTGGCTGAATTTTGTTCACTACAAAAAAAAACTATTCAAAACATACAAGGCCTCTGGATCAGATGTGATAAAAGACTCTTTGACTTGGAGGAAGATGTACTGATGTGTGCCACCTACCTAAACCCTCAAAGCAGCACTAGGCCTGCTCAGGAAATTGACAATCTTTTTTACACGCTGGGAGGAGATTTTGTTAGCCAAAACAGTGACACCACATGTCATCATTTGTGGGGACTTAAATGCCCACATAGGGTGCTTAAATGAAATTACGGACGCGCACTATGATCTGCTTGCAACTTACCCACAACTTACTGGAAACAGATCTACACAATGCCCACACATTAATAGGGCTGGAAAATGCCTTGTGGATGTGGCATCTAACCTGAACTGCATCACTACCACTGGGAGAGCGCCTGTAGATTTGGGACAACCTTCATTTATAGGCTACAACAAAACACGCAGAAGCAGACCAGACCACCTTATAGTTTCCAAATGCCTGTACTCGTTCAGAGAGCAAGTGACACTCACCGAGCCTATCTGTCTAGACCACCGCTTTCATACAATCACCTTTAGCACCCCAGACACACATACAACGCACATTGACAAACGATTCCACTCCATTGACAGTGAGACATTACAGGAATTTCCTGAGAGGTACCTATTTCGATGGAGGACTGATAAAGCACAAGCTTATGCTGCACACATTGAAGGGGATGAGAGTAGCAGGGAGGCTTTTGAATTCGATGTCACAGATCAGGATGCTGAAAGAGCATGTACCTGCCTGAAGTCTTGGATTTTTAATGCTGCCAGACACCCGGACGTTGGTATGATTGCCCTTAGACCTCGCTCTCAGCAAATGGTGCGCAACAGAAATCACAAACGGCCTGAGTGGTTCAATGATGTGTGTGCAGCCAGAAAGAAGGCCTTTTCCATTGCATTGAAGACTGGGCAAGCCAGGCACGCTTGTGAGCAACTACACAGAGAGTACAGAGCTGTTCTGCAGCGTGCTAAGCGACGATATACCCGCACTCGAGCTGTAGATTTCATGCACAAGTTATCATAACCCTTTGGAATGATTCCAAAAAGATCCGGCTGTACACAAACTTTTGAAGAAGCCTGTGAGCTCCCGTACCACTCCTATTTCTGAGCAGGCCTGGCAGGAACATATCAACAACCTATTTAACCATCCTTCTCCTTCCAACAATGACACCCATGGCGCCGCAGTGATGAAGCATTAGGGGGCACAGGCCTGCACCCTTTCAATCTGCCTGGGGAAGCTGAGCTAACCTCCCTTGTCTCTAAGCACATTTCCAACATGAGCAGTTCCTCTTCACCTGGCTTTGACACAGTCCTACCTTCTTTCATAAAACATGCGTGCAAACTTGTCCCTAGACGTCATGGCAGAGGTCTTGAACATCACAATGTGCTGGCTCCATACATTTCACAACTCTTCACGCTTATGCTCAAAACTGCTCGCATCCCCTCATCCTGGAAAGCTGCCAAACTTGCACCAATATACAAAAAGGGCCCTGTGACCCATCCTTCAAACTACCGGATGCATGCATTCAGTAATACACTTTATCGCCTGTACACAAATGTCCTCCGCTCCATGATTCAAGACTGGTGCACAAAATACAGCATTATCCCTGATAATCAAATTGGCTTTTTACCAGGCTGCAATACCTTACAATACAGACACTTTTTATCTTATGGCACCTAAAGCATGCAGCTCAGATACTTCAACCTCAAGGCTCCCCACGTTTATATGCCACCTTTATTGATTTCAAACAGGCATATGACTCAATACCCAAAGACAGATTGTGGGAACACTTACACAAATG
Source organism: Dunaliella primolecta (assembly GCA_914767535.2). NCBI lineage: Eukaryota > Viridiplantae > Chlorophyta > Chlorophyceae > Chlamydomonadales > Dunaliellaceae > Dunaliella > Dunaliella primolecta. The sequence continues at coordinate 7,014,653 of OU611751.1, read as the reverse complement.
CCAGATGCCCAGCCAGCTTCTCTCCATCATTAAAGACCTATACCGAGATGTCAAATACATCCTTATTGACGGAGATAAACGAGCAAGTGTCCAGCCAACGCATGGAGTTAAACAAGGGTGCCCACTGTCACCACTCCTATTCTCAATCTACATTAATGACATTGGCTGCAGCACAAATGGGGAAACAGGCGCGGTGACAGGCTTATCAAATTTTCATGTTTCTCATATGCTTTATGCAGATGGCCTCGCTTTGACTGCAAACAACCACACCCACATGCAAGCCATGTTAAACAAGTTGCAGGGTTATGCAACCAGAAAGTGCCTGACGGTCAACACAAAAACGTCTGAGGTCTTCTGCTTCAATTCCAGAGCTGACACTCTTCCCCAACTGTTGTATGATGGTGAAAACCTGCCCTACACTGATCCTTTAAATACCTGGATATGGTCTGTGACAAGTGTCTCAACCTTTCCACTGCTGCTGAGGCTGCTCTGAAACCATGTATGGCGGGGACTTATCATTCCACAATTTTTACAGGCTCTCATTGAAGACCTCACACGGACAAAATGATAGCCTGCACCGCTCCCACACTTTCCCAACCCACTACCTCAACAACCTGACCAACAAACTTAAATCACACATGCATACAAAGCACAAGCTAGGCTCTGCTGATATCTCTGGCTACCATCATGATTACAATAGCTGGCAGAGGCTCAACCATGCCATACAACCCACTTCCCCAATCACCACTGCCAATATAGAAGCTTGCAACCCAACCTGTCAACTTGCTAACAAGGAAGTCAGCAACTCCTTCTGGTCTACTCTTAAGATTACTCTTAAACAACAGATAAATGTAACCAAATACCGCACAGGGACAATCTACACACAAAAGCATGCCAACAGATTCAACAGATCTCCCACCTCTGAAAGGTGTCCGCTGTGTGATGATATGGACAGCATTAATCATGTTGTCCTCAGATGTCAAAATCCAACTATGAGTGGTATGCACACCAACATACACCATGTTGGCCTTAGCTTCTGTGTTAAAGCCCTTAGCAAAGGCAGGTTTGGCTGATCCCTTATTGGTATGGATGCCTGCCGTAATGAGAGACTCTTGGATCAGGGGATACAAGTCCCAGAAAACATCTCACGAGCCATTCCAGACTGGGTTTTTCCTAATGGTACTGGCTCCTCTGCCTGGCACCAGAGCCGCCCTGATGTTATTTTTGTGAGATCTATCCCAGGCAGACAAGCTCACCTAGATCCTTCTAAGATCCCTCCTCAAGACAGAGACATTCACCTTGTTGAATTAAAATTCTGCCCTGACACCAACCCCTACATTACTTCCGAAACTGCAACAACTCAACATGCTCACACTGGAAGGCCCAATCGTGCTCTTTGTGGTTTGTGTTTTGCGACCATGTCAGCCATTTCAGCAGGATGTTGGATAGAAAAGAAAAGAAAAGAAAAGAAAAGAAAAGAAAAGAAAGAAAAGAAAAGAAAAGAAAAGAAAAGAAAAGAAAAACTACGTAGGCAGAGGAAACTCTCCCTACATCAATTAAGGAAAAGGAGACACATTGGCTCAGAAGAGCCGTAAGTCCCCTCCACCACGAAGCTACAAAAAGAAGACTCTAATGGGGATCTGGAGGGTTATTGGAAGCACCCGGCTCCATAACCAGGCTGCAAGAAGTATTATTGTTTTCAATAGCACGCCTAGTGGTAACAAGCTTGTTGGCATACATGACAGAATGGGCATGAAGTTTGCGAGCAAGTTTATTGGCGCGTTGGTGGTCAAGTCCCAGTCGTTTAAACTGGTTAAGGGTGTGCTCAGTGTAGCAGGTCCCACCAACACCCAAAAGGATGGTGTGGAGAGTCACAACTTTTGCATTAATGAGTTTGCAGAGGTCTGCATGCTGCCGCTGTGCTGCCTCCAACTGTTGTCCAGGCCTCGTGTCTTCACAGTACTTGATTTCAATCAAGTGCACATGCCGCTGGTTTACATTCAGTTGGTGGGGTTGCCTCACGCGGTTGGCTGTTGTGGCCCTCAGTGTGGGGTTGTGTCTGCTGCGTAACGCATAATGGTGTGAGCAGGAGGTAGAAGGAGAAGAAGTGGGTTTGGCTTTATAGGGAGTAATCAGTATAGCATCAGGACGGCTGGAGGTGAGTCTAGATCTCTTAGAAAAAATTCTTGGAAAGAGGTAAGGGGGCATATTTCTGTTTGATGCATGTGCAGGGATTTGAAGGTTGTGCTGCGCCAACCTATCACCACTCCCTATGTCCATGTTAACCAAGCCTGCTCCCCACGGGCTTTTGCTAAGAGCTTTGATGATCATTCTTCCAGCAACATTGTGGCGTTCAGTTTTCTTGCTGGAGATAATATGATTTTGACAGCCTGAAAGCATGTGGAGTGCGCTGTCTAATTGATGACAGCCTTCGAGAGGGCAAAGTGGGTTAGTGGACCTTTTGAAGCGAACCGCATGTTTTTGGTTATAGAGGGTGCCAGTGCAATATTGTAGGATGGTGCGCTTCATGGGTGTGGATATACAGGACATGTTCCTAAAGGCATTGCTGATTTTCTTATCTACATGTGGTAACAAACTCTGATAATATGAGTAGTAGCCTGTTTTGGGGTTGGCATATCCAAGTCTGTGTTTTGTATGCATATGAGACTTGAGAGCATTTTGAAGATTGGGGAGGTTGGTGATTTTAGGATTGGGTGTACGAGCTGTGGATGTGCCAGCATTGTGTTCTTTTTTTTCCTCTTTGGCTAACCAAAATATATGAGAAAAAGGATTTCCGCCGGGGCCTGCGCTAGGGATCCCGGTATCAGCCACATTATTATTGGCTTGGCTTGCTTGATATTTTGCAATAGCATCTGCACATTCGTTACCAGCAATGCCAGCATGAGATTTTACTTTGTAGAAACGAATATTTGTTTGTGAGTTGCTAATGAGGGTAGGTATGTTTTTTAGGACATCCCCTTGAATATGTTGTTTGTGCTTCTCTGGGTAAATAAGTTGTTTGCGTATTTGATGAAGAGAGGTGAGACTGTCTGAAGCAATGTGTGAATAAGAGTGTGTGATGGCAGCAGCAATTGCTGCTAATTCAGCTCGACATATGGTGTTGGTAATTCCAGCACCGTTGGGCTTGACAATACTTCTGCTATCGGTGAGAGGACAGTAGACTCCTGCTCCAATTTCTTGTTTGCCATTCTGGATTTGACAACTACCATCAGTGTAAGCCCATGTCCTCCAGTCAGGGACTTTGAGCTTGAGGGTTGGACTAGACTGGTTAGGTACAAAAAGTTCTTCCTGATTACCTACGTGTGGAGAGGTAAGATATCTAGATATTTGTTGTTTGTCAGAGGGGAGGCGTTGGCATTTATTGGATCCAGGCATATCAGCATGCATTGTATTGAGAGTAGAATGGTTGCCTATACTGCGCAGCTTCCAGTTAACTTCTGGTACAGCCGAGGCCAGGCCTTGTAGCCAAGCTGGGTTATGATTGTTTAGATGAATCCTTGCAGCTGTGTTCCAGACTGCAATAATTTGTAGGTCCCAGGTGTGCTGAGAAAGGGGTATTTCCTGGTTGATGGAGGATTGTGGATCGTTGTAGCAAAGGTTGGTACGAGCGATGGTTCCAAGTTCACAACAGAGATGTGGATAGGCAGTGATGAGTTTGGAATATGGGTTAGTTACCATGTGTTGTCCCCATACAGGGAGGAACATGAAAGTAGCAGTGGCCTCTGTGTTGAGAATGGTTGAGTAGATAGCATGGCGTAAGGCCTGAGTCATAGCTTCCTCGGTGTAAATAGGATGGCAGACAGAAAAACCGGAATATCTGGATGAGAGGGAGTTATGGTGGGCACCAAAGAGAGTGTCTCGGGGGTCAGTGCTCCAGTAATGTTGGTATTGTGGGTTGTGGTCCAGCGGGGAGGCCATTTTTTCTTGAGTTACCAGGGCCCATTCTTTAAGGGCAGCGTGGATGGGGGTTGGCAGGGCCCGCGAAAAGGAGTCTTAATCTTTTTACTAGCGTACTTTTTTTCTAGCATAGTCTTGCGAGCAAGGAGCCCCTGCAGCTCAGATGCAAAGCTAGTAGGAGCAGGTGTTATGGCTTCATGCAAGCCTGCAAGCTTGGCCCTATAGAAAGCCTTGTAAAGGATTTGAAATCGGCTAGGGGTTATCATCCCAACACATTTACCTTGTGTGTTGTAAACGCATGCCATGTATGCTTTGTAAATTTCCGAGAGGAGAAGGGGAGGTGGAGCACGAGAGTTGGGGCTTTGTGATTCAGTGTCTAGTGATGTTAGATTGGGGTTTTGTTTTACTTTGTACTTGACAAGGTCAATGTCATGCAGCCAAAATTCACTGCAACCAGTGGGTTTAATGTTTACTTGTGGGTTGGTGGGGTGTATGTCATAAGGAAATTTTATTGCGGAGTTCTGTGTCTAGTTTTTGCCTCCAAGTATTAATAGCGTGAGGCTTATCAAAGCCTTGTCTTTCAAGGTTAGAAAGGGCAGAGTCTGCTGTGGGTTGGGAAAGGTCTGGTTCACTTAGCTTGGCTTCAAATTCAAGCAGACGCTGTTGGAATTTAGGCCAGGTCTCTCTAGTTTCCTCAGGCTCCCAGGAGGGCATCCAAGTGACCATTATGAGCACCTCTCTAGACTGGCATTCTCTGTCAATTTTATGTGCATTGTTAAGGCCTGCGCAGGCGGGACAAGCCCATGTGTCAGCTGCATCTATCTCTTGTCTTTGCCCATCAGTATAGCAACCAAGTTCTCTCATGCATTTCCAGTGTACGTTCGTTGGCAAACATCACAGATATACATATCAAGGTAAGGAGGTTCAGAGTTGATAAGTTCATAGCCACCATGGTAATTGCATATTTGGCAGCAAGCACACTCAATATCAGTACGAGCAGCAGTTGAGGTAGTTGCAGGCTGAAGGCCAGCTTTCTTGAAGAAAGGCAGGGCCCACTTCTCAATAATCATTGGGGCAAAATGGGTGTGGTATTGCACTTGATGGTGAATGAGGCTTCTCCATCCGTCTTTTTTATTGACCGTGCAGTTTCTCCAACCATCTGTATGGGTGATGTCAAAATCATGGTTATATATATCGTTGATAGCATGGCTAGCTGTTTTTGCTTTTGTAAGCTTGTGAACTGAGGTTTTCTTATAATTCCAGACCTCAGAGGCTTGGCATAGTGAGCTGAGGGGGTTGATGACAGGAGGGGTGAGCTCTTTCTCTATGTGAAGCAATTTTTTCTTTTTGTTTTTGTGGTCATTAATTTGTGTATCTAGGCTGTGTGGAGTGTTTGGACAGGAAGGAGGGTTGCGGATTTTGCCTGTATGGCCAGTATCTGTTGTGCATGGGGAGTTGGGCTGTGTTGGGATGTAGTTAACAGTGCTTTGACTGGCATTAGCTCCTGGATTATTCTGGCTAAAAGGTTGATACATGGGTGTGGAGGTGTGTTTTAATGTTGAGCGTGTGCGCTTGCTGGGTGGCCCTTCCATAGGTGAATCTTGTTGAGTGGGCATCAAAACATTAGAGCTAGCAGTATTTTGTGTTGAGGTATGAATTATTTGTGTAGGAGTGATGCTCATCCTACACTTGGAGCGAGTTCTTTTATTAGGTGGCTCTTCTGTGGGTTTTGTTTCTTTGGCGGTCATTACTTCCTGAGTAAAAGGACAAATTTCTTGTGTAGGAATGTTGACTGTAGGGGCGGACAAGGTAGCTTGGTAAAGGTCTGAGGCGGCGTCCAGTATGTTCGTGTCTGTAGTGAGATGTGGAGCGAGGTTGTGTTGATGGCACAAATTGTGTGGAAGGGGTGCTGTTTGGTTGGGAGCTTGCAAGAGGGTAGGTATGAATCAGGTTATCTGGTTCCACATTGAGGCCACTCACATGTGTGTTTTTGATCAGGCGGTAGTGTGCAAGAGTATTTGCTTCAGTGTTTTTGTAGGCAATGATTTTTTGGATGGAGGATGTATTCAACTCTTCTGTCTGGGGGAGGTTAATCAGTGCTGCCAGTCTGTTGAGTGCTATTTTACATTTAACGTTGACCTTAGAGTATTTGGATTGTAGTTGAGCTACTGTGATGATGTGAGTCTTACAGGGGGATGTGAGTTCATGGATTCCATTAATTCCAAGGCCCGTTTGGGGTTGCATTATGCAGGTTATGAGGGAGGAAAGATCGTGGGGAGGTGGTTTATGCAGGGAGAGGGCTTCATGGATGAGGTCCAAGTCCTCATTGAATACAACTTCCTCGTCTTTCATGAGGTGGAGCTTACTAGAGTGGATACTGATCAATTGGCGGGCACGCATGCAAAAGTTGAGCTGGCGTCTTATGTGCAGATTGGTTCCTTCTCGTTTGGAAAGATAGGATGTAGATAAAAGCTTAAGGTCCGCTATTTGCTTAGTGAGGAGATTGAGGCTTATGGTGCGGTGTCTAGTTGAGGGATCCTCTAGGCTAGATGTGAGTGCAAAAGCCTCAATCAGGAAAATATACTTTTGTGTTTCCACAAGAAGCGCAGAGAGAACAGCATCACTCTGAAAAATGATCCAAGAGGCAATGACAATCTTGATCATGTTATGCTGCTTGCAGAACATTACTGGTTCATGGCAAATAACAAAATTGGCATGTGGACATAAAGGAAGATTGAGTAGGCAGATGAAACTCTCTGCTAGACAATAGACACATTAACTTCAAGAGCCGTTCATATAGAAAAAATAGTGAACAGTTTATTTTTGGCTGGCAGAGACCAGCCACAAGCCGATCAGCCAAACGACCTGGCTGAAGGTCACCCCCCATTGTAACCATTGTAACCATTGTAACCATTGTGAACAGGAGGTTGAACACAAATACAGCAAATATAAAGAGACAGCAAACCATGCAACAAAGTAATGAAATCAAATGCGCCTGAGGTTGGGGGATGGAAAGCTTAATGCCCCAAGAAATTGAGGCAAGCGCTCTGGGGCCATCATGTGTAAAAAGTCCGCTTGTTGGCTTAATGAGCAGAGAGCGTTCAGAGATCAATAAAGGTCAGATAGACGCTTTGGCCCTGGCGCTGTAAATTCCTAGCAAATTAGAAAGATAAGAATAGGATAGATTTACATAGCTGTACCTACCAACTTCATGTAAACCAGCGACATGTGCACTTGATTGAAATTATGTACTGTGAAGACACGAGGCCTGGACAACAGTTAGAGTCGGCACAGCGGCAGCATACAGACCTCAGCAAACTCATTAGTGCTAAAGTTGTGACTCTCCACACTATCCTTCTGGGTGTTGGTGGGACCTGCTATACTGATAATACCTTGAACCAGTTTAAACAACTTGGACTGGACCATCAACGGGCCCATAAACTTGCTCAAAAACTCCATGCCCATTCGGTTCAGTATGCCCATAAGCTTGTTACCACTAGACGTGCTATGAAAAATAGTGATGCTTCTCACAGCCAGGTTCTGGAGCCGGTTGCTTCCAGTAACCCTCCAGATCCCCATTAGCTTTCTTCTTTGTAGCTTTGTGGTGGAGGAGGCTCACGGCTCTTCTGAGCCAATGTGTCTCCTTTTCCTGAATTGATGTAGGGAGAGTTTCCTCTGCCTACGTAGTTTTTCTTTTCTTTCTTTTCTTTCTTTCTGTACCTGCCTACAAGGGCAGCCTAGCTGAAGCAAAAAGGTGCCTGCAGCCAAACTACCTGGCTGGAGGTCAAACCTCATTGTAACTAACTAACAACTTCAAGACAAGTTGTCTAGTTTGAAACTAACTAAAAAAAGGTGCCTGTAACCAAACCGAACCAAGCTTGTGTAAATGTCATCTGGAAGCAGAAACAAAGCCTTGAGCTGCGTTCAGAAGCGTCAACTGCTGTAATGAATCACACGCACTGTCACTCTACAAGAAACAAGCATACAAAGTCATGCACAAAATGGTCCAAGAGGACATGACAAATGTGTTCATGATGTTGTTGTTCATGTTCACTGTTCATGTTCATTCATGCTTTGTACTTCTACTACTCTACTTAGAAAGATAACACACATGGAGGTCTGCTGAGTCCGGAAAAAAGTGTGTACACACCTAAGGTCATTCCTACGTCAAATACAAAAAGGGGCCGCCTCGAATCAAGCTTTATTAAACCCTACCACAAAGCCAGAATGACAGAATTGCAGGCAGAGAAAGAAGAAAAGTTCAGCAACTTGCTGAAACCAGGATAAGTTACAGGTTACAATGGGGTTTGACCTTCAGCAAGGTAGTTTCCCTTGGTATCTTTTTTTGGATTTGCCCAAGCAAGTTATGCGTAATGTGAGCAGGTTCCGGCTTCGTGCTCATACTTTGAAAGTTGATTCGGCTGTTTGGCAGGATGATGGTACCTCTGTGTGTGACAGGTGTCCTTGCAACCAAACTCAAGATGAAGCACATGTCCTTTTTGACTGTACTGATGAACACGTTTGTTCTCTGCGCCGCAAGTATCAAGTGCTTTTTGAACCTTACTTCCAGGATATTCTTGAGATGCAACCTTTTTTACTGCATCAAGTGAGCTCTCAATTTGTTCATCAGTTCCTTCATCAGCGAAATGCAAAGCTTTTCTTTTTTGTGTCTGAGCTTATGGATTTATTTTTGGCTGGCAGAGACCAGCCACAAGCCGATCAGCCAAACGACCTGGCTGAAGGTCACCCCCCATTGTAACCATTGCAAGGTAGTTTGGCTGCTCGGCCAGCTCAACTGTTCCAACTGCACAAAAAATGTCCATGAGATTGAAAATAAAACGATAAGCCTCATTGGTTTGCTTCTGCAAGAAATGGAACCAGGATAACAACATACTTTTTTAATTTCATGATCTCGCGTGTATTTATGAACAGGCTAGCAGTCAAACGTCTTGACTGAGGTCTTTTTCCCTTGTAAACCTTGCATACCGTGCAGAATTTATATCACCGCGCATAAGTATCGTTTTTTGCCCTGCGGGGTGACTGCATGCACGAAAGATAAATACTTATTTCGTAGGTGCGCGGTTGCAATGATTGACATCTAGACAGCGAAAGGGGCATGAGTGGTCAAGAATGCCCTTGCGCGGTTGTGTAAAATAACTAATTTTGGGCTGCGCTGTTGATGCGCTATTGCAAAACTAATTATTCTTTTTGGGGTGCGGGATGAATACAATTCTGCACGGTACTTAATTTCTGATATCATGGATGTTTTTTGTGAGTCTGGCAGAGACCAGCAGGCTGAGCAGTCAAACCACCTGGCTGAGGGCCAAATTCCCATGTAACCTAACCTAAATGTGCAACACGTTTATGGGGCAATGATAGTAGGGCCAAATGGTCTAGCATGAAGACCAAAGATTGGGTGCCAGAGATACTTGCCACGTGGAGTTGAAGGTTGAAACGTTTTGCATTCAAATTGTTCTAATAATCCATAAAACACAACAAATGATTTGCAAGGGAATTTGAGAAATTAGGGAGGCAGTGCTATCACATTGAATGTTTGTCCAAAATGCTAAAAGGAAGCGGATTTCAAGGCAGTGATGCCTGTGCCAGGACTCCTGCAGCAGCAGGCAAACATGTGTCGCCTGACTGCACAGGCAATGAATGAGGGTGATTCAGATTAAAAACACCTGGGTCAAGCCAAATAATGATGGAGCGTATGAATGATGGTTAGTAAGAAACAAGAAACAAGTCACATGTCCACGCCTCAGCTTGGCAGACTATCAATAAGGCTCTCCTGCTTGCCATGTCCACTCTCGAAGTAAATACCTTGATCCAAGCAATAACATAGTGCCACTTGTTGTGTGCAAGCAACTTCAAGGTGCCGAGACTATTCTCCACACAATCCTCCTGGGTGTGGGTGGGACTATTTACACCATCCATACCCTGCATCAGTGTAAAAAACTAGGGATTGACCCGCAAAGGTCTACCAAATTTGCACAAAAGCTCCACGCCCCATTCTGTGCAATACGTGCACGGACTTACCTCAACCAGACATGCCATTGAAAACAAAAACACTCATTATAATCTTGGTGCCCTGGGGCCGCATGCTGCCAGAAGCCCACCAGACCCACACGAGCTTCCCCCTTACCCTCTGGTGAGGGAGACTCACGGCGCTTTGAAGCGATGCATCTACTTTTTCTCAACTGATGTAGGGAGTTCTCACTGCCTACATAGCTTTTCTTTTTGTTTGAATCGATTCTAATGTCTTTTTATTATTCACAACTTACGACGTCTCCTTCACAAAACAATACTGCCAGATGGTCAAGTGCACAGCTAAGCAATCTTCCAACTCCGGGTCAACAGGAGCAAAGTCCAGGAGACACTCCCCTACTCCAGGCTTGTGCTGGAGTCATCTTCACTTGCAAAGAGGGGGTCATCCTTTTCAAAATCCTTCATCATCACAAACAATCGCCCGGACTCATCTCTACTGATCCTGACCGTCTCATCAAGGTATGTGGTCAGCATCCATGAAGATGCCAACTCAGATACCTGCAGGCAGCAGTTGCCACACACATACGAGTGTAGTAAATGGAGTGAGCGGAGTCAAGCTGGAGGCATCTGCTGCACCTTGAAGACTCTCCAGGTAAACCCCAGCTAGCACAATGGAGACATTGAAAACAAGCACCATGATGCATCCACACTGTGAACCCATGAAACCCATGTAATTGCTATATCTTCACCACTCCTTTCCAAAAGGACGTTATCCCTAATGCTTCATCAGCATTTAAAGGCATTCTGGTTGGAATCTGCTTTTTCCTAAACAGATAGACCTCAACCGTTGTGCTGGCTGAACAATAATCATGCATGCGAGACTACAAGATTGCATAAGTGAAGTTGGGCAAGCGCATTCCATTTGTCACAGCAGTTTCATTCCAAACATAAAAAAATTAAGCTGTGTAACCCTTTCCTCCCTACCCTTTAAAAATTCAGCTCAGCCCTTGCCAATTGGGCCTCTCACCTGTACTTCAAACTCAGGATTCAACGCGGTCTGGAGGACGGATTGGGCTGTCTCTAGGCCAGCATTCAAAGGGTTCACGATCAGCTCCCTGCAGTAGATTACAGTTGGCTCTTTGATAAGCTTTTAGTGATATTGTGAGGTTGTACAATCAGCTCTGTGCAGGGGAAAAGATACAAGCCCTTTCACCAGGTCCCAGTGAGGTCAGTGAGAGTGAGGGTGTGCAATCAAAGCCTGTTCAAGGCCCCAAGCTGCCAAATACATAGTTTTTGTCCAACCTCAGTGTGGCATTGCCTCAAGCGCACAGCCCTATTTTGGACCAGGATTTTAGCGGCATTAGCCTGACGGCTGCTACTGTGCAACGCAGCACACACACACACACACATGCAGAGCACCCACCGCAAAGGTGTCAGGTCCACAGAGGTACCCAACACAGAAATGGTGTCTGGGATCTCCAGCGCAGAGAGGATCTGTGGGGTCTGCAGGTGGTGAAGATCAACTTTAAGTTGTAGGATGCTAAATACAGGTGTATTTGTAGCAACAAAGGTACAAAACAAACAGATATGAAATGGTGGGAAGCAAGGTAGAGGAGCCAATTGCTCACCTGCACATACGTGTCCAAGCCAACTTTGGTAAAGCGCACTTTGAAAGCCCGTGGAGTTCGAACCTCAAACATGGCTTCAGATGTGAGCGACAAAGGCCAGCTCTGGCTGATAGGCAGTGCGATGTCAATCTGCAGGCAGAGCAGCAGCATTAATTTCTACACAAAGGCCCGGGTAGGACAACTTGCACCGGTATTCCGGACTGGGCAGCGTTCATTGCATCTCCTCGTCCATGTTGCAGCACCACCATGGCTCCCTGTGATGACGTGCAGCAGACATCTTTGCACCAGAATTAGGTAGACATCCTTAGACGGGCAGGTTGGCACCCTGTGGTGCCTGATCAGCTAAGAAACCAGGGTGTAGGCCCCTTGCAATCCCCTCAACACGCTTTGATGGCACATACAAGAAAGCTTGGCATGGAAACAAGGGGAAACCTGAACACCTCAAAGCAGTACACTGCAGGAAAAGAAAAGAAACTAGTTCAAGCTGATGATACAGAGCATCTTTGCTTGGTAGCTGCATCGATACACAATCAGGCATTACCTTGTTGCTGGCAGTCATGCTCTCAGCGTCGATAATTTGGTACACATTCCCGATGTCTACCAATGGCAAGGCGTCAATGGCATTCAGCATCATGAGCGTCTGGGTGTTGGTTGTGTATACCAGCTTCCAATGGCCCTCCATCATCCCCATGCACTGCAGGCAAAACAGCAGGTGGCATGCCAGCACACAAGCCTCTGAAAAATGCACAACTGCATTAGAGAAGTCATGCAAGGCACAGCCCAAAGAGCTTTCATCAGCTCATCCACAAACAAGGCCACGCTAAGCAGGACTTAAGGGCAGGGCATTCTTTCCCTGTGGTCGTAATGCCACAGCATGTGCACAGGGACTTGCAACCCCAAGCTCCAAAAACGCTAGCAGGGCACAGCCATCCTGACAATTAAATTAGTCGAGGGACAAACACCTGCGCTTTGCTCCTTGTGCACCTCCCATTTGTGAGCAGAGCTGCTCTGTGGACCTTTTTTATAAGTGCTGCTAGAAGCAAAATGGCAACATGGCCTTGAGTGTTGACTGGATTGACCATTTCTTTTCATGCCCAGAAAAACATCCTGGACTTCCTCGTCTTGCTCTGCCCAAACATTTTGCGAAAAAAAGGCATCCAGAGGGAGACATTTCAGGCGGCGTTCCAATGCATTGGAACACAGAAGTAATGCAAATGGAGCATCTTGCACCTGCAACAGGTTGTGAACCTCATGAAGAGCTTCTGCTGAACTTCCCTTTTTCCAGTAGCCTCTCTCAGTGATACCATTCAACCAACATTGTCATCCCAAAGGTATAAATTTTATAAGAGTTGCTTTGCGCAAATCGCTTTTCCTAGGAGGGCTTTTAATTGCGACATCTAAAGATCATGCATGTCCTTTCCTTGAGCTTCTTGTGCAAACTTGGCCATGAACATGCTAGAGCGTGTGAACTTCTCAATCCGACCCCTTCATCTAGAGATTCTAGCAACACTCACGCTTGTGGGCTTGGGCTGAGGATTTCTGGCTTCCAAAGCCAGGATCAGCTCCTGCACAGGCGAAAGGGATGTATGGTCTAAGCTTTCTTTTTCTTCTCAACAAGGGAAACAGCTTCTACACCTGGCATTGCTAGCCTGAGCAACAAGTTTCATGATACCATCACAACAAAAAGGCTGCTGTTAGGATGACATCCCACTTTTATGTTTGTGCTAAGTTGCACAGAGGCAAGATACATGGAGCACCGGGACTGAGCAGGGGCCTTGCCCTGAGTTGCACTCAGGCAAAATATTCGCGACTCAGCCTTGCCCTGAATTCCACAGAAGCAAGATACATAAGATACATGGAACAACAGGGCAAGGGCTGAACGAGGGCTTTGCCCTCACATCCAGCTCACCTCAATCGCTCCCCGTTGCCGGCCTGTGGCAGTCACGCCTCTCGCGGTGCCAATGACTTCATCCATTAAGTTTGATTTGAGAGAAATCAAGGACTGCGCACAGAGAGAGGAACACGATCACCTCAGACTTGAAACCACCAGCATATCTGCTTGTCATGAGTGGATGTCACGCTGCTCGGACCTACTTAAATGTGATTCCTTGCAATTTCCATCATGGCATGGGCTTTGCTTCACAGAAACATGGAAAATGCCAGTGCCTGGGGGCCTGGCAGTCAAGGCCCCCTCCTCAACGATCTAGTGCGAGTAGACTGAACACATTTCTTATCTTGTGGAGTTGACAAGATAGCAAGCTGAAGTAGCTAAGGATAACAGAATGAGAAAGGTTGGTGACAAGGTTTTGTGATAAATCTATGGACAGACAAATAGACAGACAAGTGGGAGCTCAGCATCAGAGTTTGCAGAGGACGGCAGAGCTGGAGCATTTGACTTTCTCTCATGCTGCACTTTACATGCGCACCTTCCCGGCAAACGGATCGTTGAGAGGGAAGGTGGGGGTGGGCGGTGCTGGTTGGGGCGTGCGGTTGGACTGGACCACCAGCTCTGCAGGACCTGAGAAAGGCAGCACTGTTGATGCTGGCTGCTGCTGCCACTGTGCCTGCAAGGGCTGCTCTGGTTCCTGAAAAGGCAGTGGCCATGTTTGTGGCTGGGCTGCCTGCTGTGGCTGGCTGGTTGGCCACCCAAAGCCAAACAACTGGTTACCTTGCCCTTGCTGCTTGCCTGCAGCATTAGCTGGTCCGCCCTCGCTTTCAGGTCCAACAACCTCTGTTGCGGGGGAGCTAGCACTACTGCTGCTGCTGCTGCTGCTGCTGCTTGATGGTGTTAAGGTGGCAGTGGAGCTAGCTGTGCTGCTGCTGCTGCTGCTGTTAGCAGGTGGTGCCAAGGTGGTAGTGGAAGCAAACACGTTCTGTAGCACTGTAGGATAGGGGCAGGAAGGACAGGGCAATCAGGGTTTTGGCGCACCGAAACACTGGGACAGCATGCAAAGGAACATGCTTAGTTGGGGCACGGCATATGCACAAGAAGGCCCATGGCCTGCCGGCCTCAAGTATTTCATTGTTGGCACGCAAGTCCCAGACAGCATGTGCAATGCAAGACTGAACTCTGAGATTGGCAGGGAGTTCCACGCTGCCTCTAAATGGGCACTGCAAAAGGAACGCAGGTGTTGCACAAATGGCTTGTCCACTCACTTCCAGGCTTGCGGTCCTCGCTCTTGATTCGTGGAGTCTCTGGAGGAAGTAGGGTAGCAGTCCTCTGGGGGCCTTGAGGCTGGCGCAGCCGCGCTACCTGCAGACCGTGCAGCTGGCCCTCCACCTGTTGATGGAGAGCAGCATGGTGCAGCAGTGGCCGTGAGCATGGAGTCAGGGCCTCACAAGTCCCTGTCTTTGCGGTGAGTTTGCGCGAGTGCATTTGAAGAGCCAGCGACCGGCTGCCCTTGGAAAAGAAAAAAAAAAGTTGCGCAGACAGAAATCACTGTGCCTCCCATTACTCCCATAGCCTCGGCACACCTGCTGGATTTCTGCCTGGGCCTCTTGGAGCAGCGCATCCACACCAGAGAAAGCAGTAGTCGTGGGGGGCTGGTAATAACCACCAGGGCCTTGGGCAGGAACTGGTGCTGGAGATGGGGCCCACTGAATGGCAGAGGCAGAGGTCACATTGCATTTTGAAGCTTGGGAGCCAGCTTGTTTTAAAGAACTTTGTGTTATGAATGAGCTATGGAATTCCTGTGCGGGCTAATGTCATTCTGCGCAATGCTGGATGCTCGCAGACAGATAAACTAGAGGGAGTGCTCAGGAGCTATGCATCATACCTGCAGAAGCACCCTGCCAAAAGCTGCTGCAGCAATCAGGCCAGCCACCAATTGTATCCCAGGTGCATTTGCAGCTACTGCGGACTGGAACCCAGTCAGGGAGAGGCTAGCACTTGGATTCCCAATGGTCTGGACGGCCCGGGGTTTTTCACGAGTATGCAACATCCTGCAAGCACACCAATACATGTGAACAGCTGGAAAATGTGTGTGTGAGTGTGAGTGTGTGTGTGTGTGTTGGCATATTTCTAGTCCACTCGGCAGGCATGTGACTCTGTACTGGGTTATTACCTGTTTTGGCTGAGCGGACACACTGACCTGGATTGGGGGATGACAATCTCCTTCCCTGGATGGGGTCTGAGGATGTCTTTGTGGCTATTGTTGGCAGCCTGTGAGGGAGCGGCCACAGATGAGCAAAGCATGAGTGGATCTCTGTTCTCACATATAAGAGTCTGTATAAGAGACTTAAAAGTGCATGAGAGCGCCACTGCAGTAGTAGTAGCACTGCTACTCACTTTCAGGTCTTCTATTGGGACGCCATACTGGCTGGCAATGAACCCAAGGCTTTCTCCAGGCTGTTTACACAAACAGGGAGCAACGGTTACACGCAACAGTGGGGGGTTCAATAAGAAGCCCTCTGAACCACCGACTTAACGTACCGATACAACATGGAACATCTTCGGCTGCCCTCCGACTGCCCTGCATGCCGTGGACCTCCCTCGAAAGGGAGAAGACCTAATGCTCAAAAGCATGATGTCATGAATGGCTGCAATACATTTTCAATCAATTGTATTATTACTTTTTATCGAAGGAACAGGGTTTCCTGTAACAGAAACTCGGTGCACAATGCAAGGCAGTGGACACAGGGGGCAACAAGGTCAGCACAGGAACAATTGTTGCTGCCTCATAAGTTTGAGAGATTTAGAAGCATGAGCACAGCTGCTCACTCCCTTGTGTTGAGAAGGCATGCATTTTCCTGGACATGCCTGCGCCTACAAAGCCTGCCTCGACATGCTCACCAATCACAGGCAGCAAGTCCTCAAGTCAGCAGGGTACTAAGAGACAGAGGGCAGAGGAGCCGTCCATAGCTGCCATGAACAGTGACCTGCAGAAGCGCGTTGCAGCTTTAGAGGACTCCTTGGAGCGGGAGCAAGCTGATAGACAACATGATCAAGCCAAGATGGGGTTCCTTCAAGACAAGGTGGAGATGAAATGGCATGTTGTGCACGTTTGCACTCGAGGTTCTGAATAATTTGCATATACAAAATTGTGAATGCGCACACGCGCGCGCTTGTGTGTGTGTGTGTGTGTGTGTGTGTGTTTGTGTGTGTGTGTTTGTGTGTGTGTGTGTGTGTGTGTGTGTGTGTGTGCGTGTGTGTGTGTGTGTGCGCGCGTGCGTGTATGCGTGCGTGTGTGTGTGTGTTTGTGTGTGCGTGCGTGTGCGTGCGTATGTGTGTGTGCGTGCGTTTGTGTGTGTATGTGTGTGTGTGTGTGTGTGTGTGCGTGCGTTTGTGTGTGTATGTGTGTGTGTGTGGGTGCGTGCGTGCGCGTGCATGGGCTCGTGTGTGTTGTGTGCAAGGAAGGTGTATAGTTCATATTTCCAAGCTTTGTTTAAATTGTTGGGTATGCCTGCAATGTTTCGTGCTTACACTTATCATATGTCGGACCCCATTGTTGGTCCAGCGCTTCATCCTTAACTATTTAAACATGGTTTGCATGAACTTTCCAAGCCAATGCCTTTCATCAGCAATCCTATCATAGGCTCATAGCTCTCTCTCTCTCTCTCTCTCTCTCTCTCTCTCTCTCTCTCTCTCTCTCTCTCTCTCTCTCTCTCTCTCTCTCTCTCTCTCTCTCTCTCTCTCTCTCTCTCTCTCTCTCTCTCTCTCTCTCTCTCTCTCCTGTGGTCTGGCCTTGTGAGCTCACCATCACCTGGTGTTCTGCTTCAAGCACTGTCATGCAAGGTCTCAAGTATCCTTCTCTTTGTCTCACTTTTGCAGATCCGTTCTGTGGCAGAGCGGTCAAAGAATCGCGGGAGTATGCTGATCAAACTCCTTGCTTCTCTGCGGCGGCGCGAAAACGCTGACTCGGCTCTGAAAGCTGCAAAGGTAGGATTGTGACTTTGCGAAGCCAGGCTTGCAGCCCCCTGTGCCTGCGCAATAGTGCATACCTGTATCCTCCTACATCTGGTCAACACACAGAAGTGCCATTTACATGATGCGATGCCTGACGCTACCTGGACAAAATTTGTCATGCTTGGCCACACATAAATTGGATTACAGGGTAGGACGAGATTTTTGAAGCCCTTGAAATGCATGCCGACTTTTGTCAAGAGAAGCTAATCACAGGCCTTGGGATGTGAAGAAGCAGCTGCACTTTTTGTTGTACTGAGGCTAGAACATGCTAGCCTCTTGCCCCATTGTGAAACAAATCAATCATGCATAAAAGGGTCCCCTGCTTCTGGCAGCTGCTGCGCCCAGCCAATGGATAGGAGAACCCCTAAAAAATGTGGATATACTTGCATTTGCAGGAGGACCTTGAAGCTGCGGAGAGGGAGCTTGCAGAGATGCTTCAGCAGGTGTGTCTTCATCAGCATTGCCCGCAAAATTCTAATCAGCTGCAAAAGCCACACACTCTGCTTGTGCATGTAGATGAACTTCAGAGCATTTAATTTTGATTCAGCCATGCTATCCATCTTGGGCACTTCAGCTCTGCGTCCTCATATGGCTTCCTCAATCATTTCATTGCGTTGTGCTTGCTTGTTGAGCGCTGCAGGCAACAGTGATGATGGCTGAGGAAGAGGGGAAAGCGGCTCCAGCGTCACAGGCTGCAACAGCGCCACCGTCTGCGCCACAGCCTGCATCTCAACCCGAGGCTGTCAACCACAATGCTGCAGCAAGCAAGCCAGAGGAAGGAGTCCAAGGCACTGGGCAAGCGCAGCATAGCCAAGTACAACATAATGCTGCGTCTGGAGGAGCTGGCGTACAAAATGCGGTTGGGAATGGACCTGCAGCAGGTGCCAACCAGAGCTGGCACGAGGCGCAGCAGCAGGACGCGGTAACATCTACCGCAAGGCTCCCAGTGACTTTTAGAATAAAAATGTGATTGGTGACAATCTGTCATGTTTCTGCAGCAAGGTGTGCAGATTGTATGGGGCCATTTTGGTTTGCCCATGTTACATGTCCATTCCCATTTGGACAGGCCTCAACCCCCAAACAGATTACAGTTGGGAAGTTTTTTCAGTGAAGACACCTGACTACTAGTCAATAGAGAGCGGATGATCTTGGTTGGGAAAACGGAAACAAGTTAAAGGGCACGCACTACGAGAGTGTGCCAGCATGGTTGCCAGCCACCCCTTCCTAGCACCGTTCCAGAGACCCAGATCTGGAGTCAGGACAGGTTTGCAGGTGCCAGGACGCAAAGGTCTTGAACAGAAGTGGGAGAAACAAACTTTACAGGCAGTGGGAATTCAGAGGTTGCAGACCTCGGAGGTAATAGAAACAGAAGGCCTCCAGTCAAAACGACTGATTGCTAGCCTGTTCGAAATGACTTTTATGATAACAAGGAATTCCTTGTTATTACTATTCGAATAGTTACAGGTTACAGGAAAAAGAAGATCTCCAGTCAAAGCGGTTGACTGCTAGCCTGCTCATAAAAAAGCAATAACTCATCATGATGTAAAAAACATGATATACATGATGTAGAAAAGGAAAATGCTTGTAATTGCTTAGATTTAAGAAAGAAGAAAGCATGCAGTTAAAAATTCTGAGGTCCAGCATTTATTGGAAAGACTGCTCATTTCAACATCTGCTTGCAGTACCTTACTGAGTGTAGTGCTGTTGCTGCGCAGTAAAGCATTGTAGAACCTAACTGCTGCGCGGAACCAATAAAAATGTAGAGGCTCCGTAGTATAGGCCAGTTAGGAGTGGTACGCTTTATCCCAAGGATACACTTCAATAAGCACAGGTGCACAGTTTGCAAGGGCAGTCCTTTTCAGCTTTTTATGATGTGGTATAAGGAAGGTGAGGCCCTTGCTAGCCTGCTAGTTAAGGGACCTTTCCTTAATGCACGCAGCCTTTGGCTTGCGTAGACTTCTCTTTTTTTCTTTTCTTACAATGAGTTACAATGAGTTACAATGGGGTTTGACCTTCAGCCAGGTAGTTTGGCTGCTCGGTCTGCTCAACTGTTCCAACTGCACAAGAAATATCCATTTCCTTTTCTTATAAGGAAGGAAGTTCATAAAGGAAAGGATACAATATGTTGTTTTTAAATTCATGAAAGCAAGCATATCAAAGGTTTGTACACGGTGAGTAGGAGACAGGTATGGAACCACCTGGGAAGAGGTATAGTCACATTGCTATATCCGCCTACTATAAAGTAGTACTTTAACCCAAAAGAGCAGACCTTAGGGCGTGTGCATTTGAGAATAGCATGCTGCTCATCCTGCACATCATCTTAAGATAGGACAGGACAGGACAGGACAGGACAGGACAGGATAGGATAGGATAGGATAGGGTTACATAGCTGTACCTGCCTACACGGGCAGCATCATAGGCATCACAAAGGTCACACGTAGGAGAAATGTTGCCATTCCGAGTAGCTTGCTCAACTTAGACTCTAAATTCGGAGAGAGTGGACACGAAGGCGAAATCGGGCCACGCTGCGCATGATGTGTTTGGGAAATCTCAGGTACAGATATCTGGGTAGAAATAAGGGGAATACGGAACCTGAGCATTCCTAGCCTGTTCGTAATAAAAAGGAGTTCATGTAAAAAGGATACAGTGTGTTTTTGCTTTGATTGACAAATAAAAGCATACCAAAAGACTGTACATGATGAATGGAAGACGGAGAAGGAGCCACGTGAGTAGAGGGGTTGCATATTGAAAGAAGAGGGCCATAGAACAAGGGAGCATACTCTAGCCTCAGAGGGCAGACCTGAGGATATTTCACTTGAAAATAGCATGCTGCTCATCTTTTACAAGATCAATTGGGCGTCCCAAAGGTCACAGGAAAAAGAAACGTCGTCTTTCCAAGTAGTTTGTTCAATTCTGGGAGTGTAACCGAAAGCGACGCACTATCTTTTTGGGCACGTCTTGATGATGGTATAGGGAAGATTCAACGTGAGTGTTCATGTTGAGAAGAGCACACCAATGATGTAAACCATGAGTATCCTCTTTACATCACTGAAAGAGAAGGAGATACATTGGCTCGAAGAGCTCTGAGTCCCCTTAGGAAGAAAAAGGAAAGCTGTCAATTTTATTAGCGGTGAGCTCCTGGAGGGTTTTGGCAGCACCTGGCTCCAGGGCTTGGTTTGACAATGTTTTTGTTTGTAGTGGCATGTCTGAATTTTCAGAGAACTTCCTTACCTAGTTTTTAGCTTAAAACCTAGATTTGAAACTAGGCAGAGGAAACTCTCCCTACACCAGTTAAGAAAAAGGAGGCACATAGGCTAAAAAGAGCCCGTACGTTCCCTCCACCTTTTGAACAGGAACAGAGGGAGCTAGTGTTGATGGAGTGGCATGTCTGATGATGTTAAGTTGGTTGCGCACAGTAGAATGGGAAATACGGGCTAAAATTAAGGGTTTCTCTTGAAAATTAGAAGTCGAGGCTTTTGCAAATAAGGTGCATAACTTTGGTGACCGGACTTCGGCATCGGAAAATACTTGACTAGGCTGATAGTTGGCAAAGAAATCAGTTGCAATCCTAACCGACGAAATAGCAGCCTTTGATCTTAGATTTTTCTGCGCAATTGCAGTTCAGTCCACTATTTATGCTTTAACTGAATTGTTGGCGATGTCCAGCACTTTCTAATAACACAAAAATGATACACGCCCGGTTGTTTGCTGGAAATCGTCTGCTCCATAGACCCCAGAAGCTAGCCTCCATCCCATCAGCCTTAGGAATAGGTCTGCACAAGCTATCCCATCCCACAACACCTGCATCATCTCTACTGCCAAGCAAAAAAAGGAGAAAGCTTGAAGTAAATGCAGCAGGGGCTGGGGAGGCCAGGAAGGTGCGGGCCAGCTCACACACAAAAGCAATGACGGTTAAAGTACCAGTTTTGCAAATATATACCAATTTACACTGTGCGCTCGCATGTGCAAGCGCGCCACCCCCCCCTCCCCCCCCCCCCCACACACACACGCTCGCAAGCACGCATGCACAGACAAACATATGCACACACACACACACACACACACACACACACACACACACACACACACACACACACACACAAACACACACACACACACGCACACACGCACGCACGCACGCACAAAGGAGTAGATAGACTCAGGTTTTTTATTTTTCTCCTGTTTTCTCTGTGCAGCAATCCAACTTTTGTTACAATCATTAATTTGTGCATGCTTTTCCTGCTCAAAGAAGTGCAGCTCGCTGATAAGGACAAGCACAAGGATTAAGACCTTGTTTGTGTATTAGGAAAAATGCAGATAGGTCACCAAGCTTGAGCTCTAGCTGTCATTCTGGTCCTACCCTCAAAGCAGGTCTGAGCAGGGTTCTTTAGTTTCTATGAGCACAGGCGTAAAAACAAAGACACCATGTCTGCATGCTTGCATCGGAAACATGCTGGAAACCTTGAGGAGAGTTCATTACATGCCATCATCCAGTTATCATCCCAATCATCAGCTTTAAATAATCTAATGCATTGCTACGAACACTGAGAAGTTCGCCCTGGCAATGGTGTTTTGTTAGTGTCATTCCTACACACGCATCCTGAGCAGCTGACTATACTTTCCCTTCTCAATCCTGCAGGCGTCACCCAAGCAAGGCCAAAGCCAGCAACAGAGCCAAGACGACCCAAACGCAACATGGCTAATCGTTGGCCTGGGAAATCCAGGTGCAAACTATGATGGTACAAGGTAATTCTGGCTTCAGAGTATACTTGTCATTTCCTGTGGTGTTGGTAAGTCAGGCGGGACAACCATCCTGTCTGCACTTTTGGCATTCTAGAGTTGAAGCACAGCGCATTTTGGTCTTGGTTCGTCTCCTAGGCTTGCTTGCAAAGCCTGTTACAGCAATTGCTGGAACATGGAGGTTCTAAATAGTTAAGCTCGATTTGGTCACGAGACTGCCTCCTAAGTGATAGCATACAATCAGAATAGCCAGGTCTGGCAAACCATATTATGGTGGTGTTCTTCAACGTAGCAACGATGACTAGCATGATAAGCACATGAACATATATATAGCATATATAACGATGACTAGCATGATAAGCATATGAACATATATATAGCATAGGTCCCAGGGTGTCATGACTGTATTGACAAGGATGCTGCAGCTGCAGCTCATGCTGATGAGGAGGATGCTGATGCTGATGGTGATGTAACTCACCTGCTTTTAGGGTGTACATGGAAGATTTATTGTTTGCTAGATTGTTGGCCCGCTTTTGCAGGCACAACATTGGCTTCGCAGTTCTTGATGAATTTGCCAAATCCAAGGACATCGAGCTGCGGAAATTAGAGAAAAGCGCTGTCTTTGGAAAGGGCTCTCTTGGAGGCAGACAGGTGTGTCTCATATCAGTGGAGCATGCACGTGCTGAGCTTTGGAAGCTGCTTTGCAATCAGGTCTTTGCACGTGTTGTCTGACGCAGCAGCTGTCACTACTGCTGTGGTCCTTAACTTTTACTTGGCAGTTAAAGGTGTGTCTCAGGATACTGACAGCAATTGTGTTTTTGGCAGCATTGAATCTGTAAAAAGATCAACTTTCCAATTCACTGCTTTAATGTGTTTTTGGTAATGTGTTTTTGGTTTGCCAGAAGGAGCAGCTCGCTGCTCTCCCAGCCAAGTGCGCTTTGCTTGTCCCCCTGGAGGCATATTTTGTTGCATTGGATGTAATGTCTGTGTTGCTTAAGTCAAAGACAGTAAATGTCACAATCGCTTGCTTGCCCAAAAGTTGATTGTGAGTCCTGCGAGTTCTGTCATGGGAAGCATGAGTTCCTTCCGATGACTCTTATGCACCATTGGTAACAATGTTGCCATGACAGCAAATCTCGCCATAGATAGAATGACCGCCAAAGGCAAAACGCAAACACACCCACACAGCAAGGTACAGGTTTGAGATTATATTTTTTATATGGGTCGTTTGCCATGAATAATGCCAAATAAGGGTTCAAGTGTGCAGGCCTGGATAAAAAAATTGTTCTCCACTTCAGGCTTCATGTGTTGAATGAAATGGACAAGAAGAAATGCAAATGCCAGCACTTCCTGATATAACAGCAAGATCACATGTGTGGCCAGCTTCCTGCGTGTAAGAGAAGGGAATGGAAGGGGAGGGAACGGAAGGGAATGGAAGGGAAGGATTACACAGCTGTAACAACCCACATCTAATGGTCTGCATATTGTTTGAGCGACAAAATAGGGCAACTGATCAGCCAGATCCCCTTGATTTTTACCTCATTGTCTGACGCAGGTCCTTCTAGCCAAGCCAGTGACTTTCATGAACAACAGTGGAGAAGCTGTATCTCAATTGGCTCGCTTTTACAAGGTGGGGGTGTCCTCAAAACAGCCATTCTACACAGGTTTTAACATGCAATGGTTGCTTCTCTATAGGTTCCAGTCATTGGCATATATGTACACGTGCAGGTGTGGACAACTACCACCTTTCTCTCTTGTTTTGTTACTTAATACTCTGTTGAAGGACACACAAAAGAAGCATCCTACTTGTATTGAAAGGATTTGCAGTGCCAGCAATTTGTCGCACAAAAATGGATGTTGCATGTGATTTCCATAGCGATACTGGGAGTTCTGCAATTAATCAAATGGTTATTGGGGTCCCTTGCAATGCGGAATGTCTTTGAAAATAGCTTTTTTCAAGGCCAAAGGTCCAGCTCTACCAATTCTCCATTCCGGGCTACAAAGTGCACCCAAATGGGTAATTTTGTTTTAGTGATTTGGAGTCCTTGTATCAAAATTTTTGGTTAAAAAAATATTCATTTCTAAAGAAATAGAGTGAAAATACCCGGTGGTTTGTCAGTTACAGGATTTCAGCCATTTACCTTCAGAGACGAGTGAGGGAAGTGTCGCAAGCGACGCTGAAATTTTTGGCAAAGTCAGCCCCTCACTGCCTGAATCTGTCATTCATGCCTCAAGAGACACAAAGCCCACGACAAAGAAAGAGCATGCCATGATGTACATGCGAGCATGGATGCATCATGGGAGCAGCATTGCTGCGTTCATTGCTGTGTGCATTCAGCATGATGATTGCTACCCATGCAAGCTGTCAAACATTGCCTACCCATTCTCATGGGCTTGATTCAAACCTGCTTGGTTCAAACCAAGCAGGCCATGCATCAGATGCGCAATTCCAGAAAGCACAGGGTTAGGTGTGGAGCTCCGCAAAGCCTGCCAGGCTGCTTATCTCCACTTGCTGTGCACAGCACACCACCTTCAAAGCATCAATTGCAAAACTGATTGCAATTGGATTCACCAAAATTCAATGGACCTTCGGGGAGCTAGAGTCATCTACAAGAGCGATTGGATTTTGTCAGCCAGGCTACCCCCAGGCCCTGGACTCAGAAATTGCGCCAGCATGAGGATGCTGAGTGAGGCCGTGCCCTCCGGTGCTGTTCCGTGGGCGTGGGGTGGGCTGGGCCTTGATACGTCAGCTTCTCCTTGGCTACCAAACATAAAGTTGTACCCAATAACTTTGCTCGCTGCACCGCCAGCTCTCCAAACTTAGATGCCCCAATAAAAGGTTTTGCTTGGCCTGCGTGCCAAGTTTCAGGGCGGGGGGTGGGCTGGGTGGCTCTGGCCAAGGACTGCCAAAACTTGTTTTCTACGAGTTTCAACCGCACTGACCACAGTCTCCTGTGCCACTCTGGCACTGCAGAGTACCTAAAACTTTTTGCTTGGCTCGCATGCCAAGTTCCAGGGCAAGAGGTGCGCTGGGCAGGCCAGGGCAGCCGGGTGTGAACTTTTCCGGAAGCCGGCAAACCCAGGGGTTCCCGCCTAATGAATGGGGTTTCGCCAAAAAACAGCACAAGGGGTGCCAAGAAGGTCAAAATTTGACCTCCATTTTCCTAATTTTGAACCTGCAGGATGTTAGCATAGTATACATTGCAGTGCTTCCTTTCTGTCGCCATATTGTACCGATCACCATTAAATCCAGTTTTTGGGAGATTATGGAAAGCTAAAAAATGGGGGATTTGGGGGAGAGAAACTATGGTGAGAAGGGAGGTTGAAGGTTCTAAGTACCTTAGATTAGCTTTGACTCCCTTGCAATTTCAACTTAAGAGACCCAATTTGCAAGATTTTCCCAAAGGGCGATGATAAAAGCATAAAAAGGGTGAAACAGGGGCCGAGGGTGAAACGGGGGAGAGAAGGTCATTGCAAGGCCAACAAACCACATTGTCACACCAAGAAGTTTCAGGCAGCCTGGTATAGCCCCTAACTGCCCCCTGCGTGAACATAAGCTCAGGGATGGTGGTCTGGAGGACAACAATGAGAATGTGGTGCCTCAAGGAGAGCTCTTCTGCAAGACCAACTTCCTGTACAGACTTCAGAGTGTCAAAGTACAAGAGAGTGGCAAGAAGCACAAAGAGCGCGCCGCAGCATGGCAGTAGGCACAGATAGACAAGGCATCACGACAGCAGCTTGTGGAAAAGGGAGCGAAGTATTTAACGCAAAGGCATGCAGGACAGGCAGCTGACCCCAGCCTGCACTCTCTGTTTGCAATCACAAAACAATAGTTTGCAGCTGGGGAGCCCTGTGCGCGGGGCTTCAAGAGCAAAAAGTTCAGCGTTGCGTCATTTCCCTACCCAGCAGCCATTGGAAAATGGCTCAATGCTAGCAAGCATGGTCGTTTTGGGAAGGAATGGCGTGCTGGAACTTACTTTTGCAAGACAGAGATTGGCCTTTCCAGTTTGAGGGAGCAACACAAGAGCCCTTAGCACTAACATTGCTGTCATTTTTGAGAAGTGCTTAGCAAAGTCTCATATCAGAAAGCTCTGAAGATTATTGCCGGGAGACCTGTGGCCTTCCGGCGGGCTGGGGGCATGTAGTAGGCAAAAGCTATAAGAATGGGCATATTTGGGTGTGACAAAATCAGGGTTTTTCAAAACCAAAAAAGAAGCACTGATATGTAGGTTACAAAGCCTATACCTGGGAATGAAAAATGTTCCCAGAGTGCTGTGGGCCTTTTGGGTGATCTTAAGCCAGGAGAATGATCAGGATTCCTTCGACTATTTTTTTTGGGTAAATGTAATCCTTAAAGAACAACAATGGTTAGCATGGTTAAATTTAAGATGCACGAGGAAGAGCATGTCTGGCAATATAGGCCAGTTGATTTATCTGCATTGATACACAGTTGATCGCGATTTTTTTGTTTCTTTGGTGGACCTTGTGAACCCTTAATACTCACAAATTAATCAATAAGACCATTCCAGTACTTGTAATAAACCAGCAGTAAAGCCTTAGTGATGCTAAGGTACCGAACATAATGTGGATCATTCCGCACCCGTGGAAAAAATTTATTTTTCGAATTCCGCCTTAATCCCGCAACCCCCTGAACGTTTATTCTTGGGTGTCCCGCATGTTCCCACAGGGGCAATCAGCCCCTTTCTGCCCTACTTGCGAGCTGTGTATGAAATCCCTGGGCTGTACATGCTGCTGCTAAAAACAAAGACCTGCTCAAGCTCGAGAGCCTTAAGACTCCCACTCTCAGGAAAATGTTGCTCTTCAAAAAATGCGTAATGGTCATCTGCATACACTGCTAAATTGCTAGTACCCCACGAAGAAAGGCGAAAGAATACACAGTCAGCATATATGGTTATATAAGGATAAGCTGCAAATGCTGCTGCACATGTAGGATGCTCCTAAATATGAAGACCAACCCAGGAAACACAATCCCTCTCAATACTTGAGGAACGCAGCTCTGCATTTTTGTCATGCTGCTTGGTCAACAGCTTAAACTGGTTGGCCTGTGACTTCTGCTGCTGCTCTTGCTCCTACGTACTAAAAAAGGGAAGCTCCTAAAAATTCACAATTTTCTATTTTCACAATCCCGCACTTTCCCGCATGCCCAAAAGTATATTTTTTTAATGTCCGCAGTCATCCCGCATACCCCCAAAACATTATTTTTGCGGGATGATATAAATATTGTACGGTATTGGATATTCTTTGGATGCGT
>OU611751.1:6979702-6982202 GCA_914767535.2 Dunaliella primolecta | reverse complement strand
CAGGACAGGGCAGGATGGATTTGCATGTACCTGCCTTTGAAGCCAGCTCACCAAAGTAGAGAGGAGTGCCTGGGAGCAAGCCAGGTGTCCAGTGTGGTAGAAGCCGTGCAAGGTGGGGCCCTGGATGGGCCAATGCAGCATGTACTTGTGGGAAGGAGGGAGGGGAAGGGGCTCAGCAGCTGCGCCTGCCGGCAGGGCTTTATACTAGTGGAAGCTGCCACTGGCAACATTTTGGGTCTACCACTGGTCATCGAGGGTCGTTGACACCCTAAATAAATCATTTTTTGTACTTTTTAACACTGCAAGCAACAAGGTGCAACAGATTACATGCACTGTGTGCGCATGCAATGGGCTGCATGGGTACGCCTGGAAACGAGGGTGGTAAGGATGAGCACGGGTACAAGGTCTCCTGGGACCTGGCTGCAGACCTCCATGATGCATGCCTCTCATCGCTGAATGATGCTGCCGGCGATGCTGTGAGATCGTGGGGTGCTCGAGGAGTGGCATATGATGGGTCCCGGACGGCCACCACTGGACTCCTTTTGTGCTTGGTGATGGCATGCTGCGACGCAGTGGGCTGCATCCTTCCTCCACAGTTCCTTGTATTTATCATTTAAAAATGTATAAAGTATAAATAACGTGCAGGCTGCCTGCTGGCGCTGTTTGAGCGCTGTGGCCATGGGGCTGAGGAGGACCAAGCCTGGGCTTCCCTGCAGCGCTTGGCCCCGCTGCTCATGCTACCCCAGGAGGCAGCATCCGAAGAGGTAGGGTAGCGGGAGGGTGTTACGGGGTGCAGCATGTGATGAGGTAGGGTAGCAGGAGGGTGTTTCAGGGAGCGGTATCTGAGGGGGAGCGGTGCCTGGGGTGGGAACATGGGGCAGCATCCAAGGTGGCAGGGTAGTGGGAGGGTATTACTGGTGGTAATTTACTAGGGGCGGCACCCAAGGAGGTAGGGTCGCAGGAGGGTGTTGCTGGACGACTTTTCAGGATGTGGGTCAGCAGAAGGGGATTGCATAGTTGTTGGGCTGCCCTGCCAAGGCATCCCAGCACCTGTTTTTTAACTGTGAGGATGTGGGTAAGCAGAAGGGGATTGCGTAGCTGTGGAGCTGCCCTGCCAAGGCATCCAAGCATCTGTTTAAGAACTGTGAAACAGCACAGCTGAGCTGGGTTGTAAGTAAACCCAGGAGGAATAGGAAAAAAAAAGAAGGTGCTGCTGAGCATGAGCCTCAAGGGTGTTGCACAAAGGAAGGGCTTGGACATCAGGCACAAGGTTGCCTCTCAGCTGTCACAGCGTGTTTGTGGATCACACTTGAATTCAGCTTCAAAACTTCAATATTGCCAGCACTAGGAGGTGTGCACTGCCTGGTAAGGTGGTGGGCTCAGGACAGGCAAGTCAGAGCGGAGATGCCAAAAAGACGGGCGCTGATAATGCATACTAGGATACACAACATGTTTAGACTAGAAAATGCCCACGCTAGGCGATGTGTACTGCCTGGTATCTTGAACCAGGCTCAGGCAACTCACTGTGTAGATGCTGGTGAAGGCGCTGTTGATGCAAACTAGTGGGCTTTGCGTAACGAGAGAGCATGCCAGCACTTGAAGATGCGCAGTCTGATGTGGTGTGTCGGGCTAGGGCAAATCAGCGTACGGGTGCTGGTGAAGGCGCTGGTATTGCGGGGTAATGCAGACAATTTACATTTCTGACTAGCAACATCTGGCAGGCTGCAAGCGTTTCTTCTTGCTTCAGCTGAGCTGCCCTTGCAGTTTTGCTTGCATTTCATACACTCCTTTCACCTTGCAAAGACAACTCTGAAGTGGCTTTTGTGGATTAATCGAGTGCAACAGCGCTTCAAGGTTCGTGCCTAAGATGTACAAGCACACCATGTTCATGGGTGCAACCATTGCCCATTTTAATCACCTCAACAGGCAGTGAAGTGGTTTTGTATTCCTCAATTTGGAGAGTGTGCATATGCTTTTATGTTTGTGTAGCCAGTGCAGCAGAGTATAGGCACAGCGTAGGAACAAGTGCAGCAGTTCAGGGCCTTGGATACGCATCTTGGCAGCCTTGGGAGTAAGGGCTTGAAGCTGTCGCCTCTTGAAAGCGACAGGTTCAAGCCCTTTCAATCGCTGGCCACATGGTAATAAAAGGGGACCTACATGTGCTCTGCGTCTTTGCTTTCCAGGTTCGCTGCCTGGCTTTCCGTTGTGTGCTTGCCCTCCTGGCGCCACCCACCCCTACAGCAGCAGACAGCGTGCCCAGCACACCACAACACACCATGCCCGCACCTCTGTCATCAGCAGCAGGCACAATGCTGCCGTCGTGCCCACCTCCCTCACAGCAGCAACAGCAGCCAAGTGCACAGGTTGGAGCTGAAGAGGACTTCGATGTCGACGCCCTCCTGTTATCCAGCCCAGCAGAGATGCTGGCTGAAGAGGAGCAAGCCAAAGGCTCAGGAGGGCCCCCCACCTTTGGTTTGCATGCCACAGGCAGTCATTTTGG